>JACEFZ010008930.1:242500-382500 GCA_014155875.1 Cepaea nemoralis | reverse complement strand
ATTGAATCGATACAGTTATCTCGGCATAGTCATAACATATGATGGGAGATGCCTTGAAGAGATTAGAACAGAAATTGCCATTGCGAAGGTAGCCTTTTGCAAGATGAAAAACATACTGACCAATAAAAAGATATCAATTGAAACGAGAAAAAGAGTGTTGAAGTACTATATAGAACCTATACTGTTGTATGGATGTGAAGCGTAGACAATAAGCGATCAAGCTGAAAAACAGCTGATGGCTGTGGAAATGTGGTTTCTGAGGAAAATGCAAAGAATACTATGGACAGACAGAAAAACCAATGAACAAGTCCTTCAAGAAACACATGAAGATCGTAAACTGGTTAGAGACATTAGACGTAGACAGTCACAATTTTTTGGGCATGTTATGAGATGAAATGACTTGGATAACTTGGCAAAATCGATGGAAAGAGATCTAGTGGAAGACCGAGAAGTAAATACCTGGATGGTTTGGCCACGTGGCATGGTCTAGATAGGAACACGGAGCTGATCCACGACTCTGGTGATCGAGTGAGATGGCAGAACATGACCGTTCACGCTTATCAGAATGGCACATGATGGATGGATGGAATAATTGTAATAGCAACAATAACAACAATATTAATAATAATAATCATAATCATAATCATAATCATAATAATAATAATTATTATTATTATCATTATTATTACTATTATTATTATTATTATTATTATTACATTAATAATATAAAAGAAATAACATCTGAACAATGTTCTTGCAAATACATTTTTCCTTCAATAAAACGTATTGCATTGAGCTTGCAGGAGCTGCTTTGCATACACTTAACGCCTGGAGTTGACTCCCTTGTTCACCCCTATTATAATCTGTGTCGTGTGTTTTATGTCATACAGATTGGAGAGGGCTAACACTCAGTTGTTGGAGAATCTACACAAGAAGGAGATTGAGTACGCTGCCGTTCAAGAAGAAGTGCGAAAAGTAAACGAGAAACTGCTGAAGGTCAGGGAGGAACATGATGCAGAAATGGGTGAGTTCAGTCGTCAGAAGCTGTGATCGAATATCCTGTTTGTTGCATATGGTAAATGCATCGATTGGTTATGCCATTACAACATTCAACGACAGTAAGTAGTAGTAGTATAGTGGTAAGGTGCCAACTTCATAATAACGCGTCGCCCCAAAATGGCTCAGTTTATGTGCTAGTGAAAACCACAAGAAACGTCCATCGTTGTCCCATGTAAACTCGTGAGAGACACAAACCGTCCTTCAAATGAAAATGCAGTTCATTGTGGAAGAAGACAGCCGTCAGAGCACACCCAAGCAGTCTGCATACGTATTTTGGACCTCTTTTATTCAGTTTCAAAGCTATTTCATTGTGTTTCAGAGACCTCCTACTTATTCCAGTAATTAATTCGTTAATTAATTATTGTGTCCCTGAACAGTTTCCTACGATGAGTCTCTGGTGTGATAGGGCAATCTCATTTTGTGCGCTAGAGTGGAATAAGGAATGGGCAGTTAATCTTTCATCACTTAGTGAGACAACCAACATAGACGTCTAACTTCCGCTCATTTATGCTCCTGACATTACAAGAGCTGCTCCTTATCAACTATATTAAAGCGACAGTCGTTATTCTAATACGAAAACATAACCTCCTGTTTGTGAACACCTTGTTCATCATCATCATCATCATCATCATCTTGCACTTCTGCAGTCAAGCGTCGTGGGGAGGAATAATTTGCGCTCTAGCGCGCGGTGTGCGGCGCTTGATAGTGTCATTCCGTGTGATTGTACAATGTGTTTGATGTCGTCAATCCATTTTCTCCTTGGACATCCTCTTGGTCTCGTCGCAGATGATCTTTGATGTAAGGCCAGTGATGGTAGTTGTTGGTGTTGCATTCTAACGACATGGCCAAACCACTTGATCTTCTGTCTTTCAATAAATGTGGCACAAGGTGTTGATCCCACTGTCTGTCTGATAACAACATTTCTTACTCGGTCTCGGATTGTTAAGTTGGCAGCTCTCCTCGGGCCGATATGCGTGGGTGGTCTTGATTTGCCATTTCACTCCATCACCAGAGTCATGTATCAACTCAGTGTTCTTGTCTCTACTTGGTCATTAAAACGTAATTTATGTTTGCAATTAGTTTGTTTCACATCTGTATGTCCATTGTTTCTCAGTTGTACGTCCTGCGTTTCGGATTTGTATGCTGATTGTTTCTTATTCTCTATTGAATGACGAAACATGATATTAATTAGACGCAGGCAGTCGAAATATTTTCGGCATGTTATGAGAAGCAATAAATTATAGAACTTTGTAATAAATTGTAAGATTGAGGAGAAAAGAACAAGTTGAAGGCAGAAAAGTAAATATCTGGATGACTAGGCCACATGGTAAGGTAGAGCTAAGAACACAGAGCTGATCCACGACTCGGATGATCGTGTGAGAAGACGATACTTGATAGCCCACACTTATCGACATGGCAGATGATTATGATGATGGTGATGTTTCTTATTATCATGCCCAGTGTTTCTTATTTGTATGCTCATGGTTTCTTATTATCATGACCATCGTTTCTTATTTGTATATTCATTGTTTATCAATTGTACATCTTGTGTTTCACACTTGTATGTTCATTGTTTCGTATTGTCATGCCCATCGTTTCTTACTTGCATGTTCATAATTTCTTATGTAGAAACACAGCTGTTTTGATAAGTCTCCCTCTTGCTGTCAGCTCGTTTCCACAGTGACCTCGCCAAAGGTATGTTCGCCGGTCCAGTGAAGCTGGAAGTCGGGGAACTAGAGGCCACAGTTGACCAACTGGAGGAGAAGATTAAAATGATGGAGAACTTCGGCGAGAAACTGGCCTCTTCCATGGAAAGTGCCGCGGTGAGTGCATGTATTGTTGATTAATTTATAGCAGGTGATGATTAAGGGAAGGCTTGGTAGTTAGTGCATGTGTCTGTCAAGGGAGTGGTAGGAATAATTGTTCCTACCAGTTTGGCTCTGGGGATGACTACATTTCATAACAATATTTGTCAGGGAATTTTCGGGAAATTGCTAGGAAGGAAAGATGATGAAGATTGGAACTGGCCACTCAACTTCATATATCGTGGGCTAAAATACGTGAAGGTTGAACACTTCACACCTTGAGAGGCAGTATCCGCTATTGGACTACCTTTACAATTGTGACAGATAAGGATTACAAGTAATGACGAAAAGCGAATGAATTGACTTAGCTAGTGTCACATCTCTGCAATATTGCAGTGTTCACATGACAAGTGGTAAACAGCCCATTTCAAATAAACTGCTTTTGCCTACACAAATTATTGGACACTGTTTGAATTTCAATAGAGGACACTCATTATATGAACATTAAATACAGATGGGGGAAAAAAAGGGGGGGGGGGATGGGCATTTGTAATTAGAAGAGACGATTAGAAATGGTGACGTTAGACATATCATAGGTGCCACTTCCTGTATGGAGTTTATAGAGACAAGAATAAAATGTTTCGGAAATCTTGTGAGACTGATGTCCAATAATTAAAGTAGCTACTTCATCCATAGAGGGAAATCAAGAATCACATGGATCCATTCCTTCAACTGACACCTCCCAATTTTCTCTCTTCTCCATCTTTCTTATTTCTTCAGTTATGTTCTTTCTAATTTGCTCATTCATTCGTGGTGATTCTGGATTCCCAACCACGGGATTTCCCATTGTATCTGCACTATTTCGATTAAGAGGCGAATCCACTGCAGTTGCTAATTTTAGGACGGTCTACCCGAAATTCAATTCCATCCATCATGTGCTATACCAATGAGCGTGGGTGGTCATGATTCGCCATTTCACTCTATAACCAGAGTCATGTATCAGCTCAGTGTTCTTGTCTCTACCCTGCAATGTGGTCAAGCCATCCAGGTATTTATTTCTCTCCCCCCCCCCTCCCTTGTCTCTTCCCCTCGATCTTGCCAGTCGTCACCAAGTTCTCCAATTTATTTCTTCTCATAACATGCCCAGAAATGTTGACTGTCTACTTTCATTTTTTTAAAATCAGTTTACTATTTTCATTTGTTTCCTGTAGGGCTTGGTCATTGGTTTTTCTGCCTGTCTATGGAATCCTTTGCATTCTCCTCAGAAACCACATGTCCACAACCATCTTATATTTTTCAGCTTGACTGCTCACTGCCCACGCCCATATACAAGTACAGGCTCTATGTAGCACCTCAACACTCTTTTTCTCGTTGCAATGGACATCTTTTTATTGGTCAGTATGTTTTTCCATCTTGCAAACGGCTACCTTCCTCATGGCGATTCTTTTTCTAATCTCTTCAAGGCATCCCCCATCAGATGTTATGACTGTTCGGAAATAATTGATTCCCATCCCGATTCCCATTTACTTGCATATCACATTGGGGTGTTTCTTCCTTCCTAGTGACGGCCAGAATCTGTGTCTTCTTACAATTTAATTCTAACCCAAGTTGTTCACTGTGCAACAACCGCATCTACTAAATGTCGCAGATCCTGCTCATTGCCTGCAATCAATACTGTAGCATCTGCATATCTAATGTTATTGATGTTTCTTCCTCCAATGATGATTCCTTTCAAATCTTTTACATTTCTGAAAATATTTTCACTGTAGAGAGAAAAAAAAGATCTGGAGACATTACAAATCCCTGTCTCACACCTCTCTTAATAAGCTGATATCGACCTACTTCATTATCAACCCTTATGGCAGCTTGTTGTTTCTAATGTATGGTTTTATAAGTCTGTCTTTCCCATCAATCTGTAGATTTGCAAGCATCTCTAGCATGTCGACATGTCTCATTTTATCGAAAGCATTTGTGTAGTCAATAAAGCAAAGATGTAGACCTTTATTTACTTCTATAGAACTTTCACTTACTGTTCCCAGCATATACACAGCATTTATTGTACCCTTGCCTTCAACAAACCCACATTGTTCTTCTCCTATTTTAGGTTGTATTTTCTTCTTAACTCATTGCGTGATAATTCATAGCAAAATCTTCTTGATGTAATTCATTATACTAATTGTACGATGCTGATCACATTCCAGGGCTCCTGATTTCTTTGGGATTGCAATAAATACCGAATTACATTATCTAGGATGTGTATTTCCAGTATCATATATTGTGTCCAGCAGTGTGGTGGCTTGTTCTATTCCATATTCTTCTTAAGCATTAATCGTTTCTGTTGTGATTCTGCCTGAACCTGGGGTCTTGCCAGATTTCATATGGTTAAGAACATTCCGAACCTCAATCTTCGAAATTGCTGGTCCTTCACTATTATTTGGAACATCTTACTGTTCTTCTCTGTTATCATCATAAAGGCTTCCCACATAATCTGACCATACATGTAAACTTTGATATTTTTCTATTATGATTTTTCCACCTTTTTGGAAACAGTCAGCCTGTTGATGTACGTGTTCTTTCATTAGTAAATTCCTGAATTACATTACGTAGTTCTTAGCGGCGTTGAACTGTGGGAAATCGCCTGTAATGTAATTCTCTGCTGAACACCGTAGATGGTCGTTACACACATACACACACAATCAACGCCGTCCATGAGACACGCACAACGACAAATGTGAACTTGTATCACTTATATCTTATAGTCCGTGCCATGTGGGGACGGTGATCATGCCCGTCCAGAGCTAGCTGCCTCGTGTACTGCCAGTCAGTTCTGAAAGTGATGTTCCTCCATACGAGCATGTCAAACCGCCTAACATTTTTCTCTGGGTTTCCTACTGTTTCTCATACCACCAAAGCTTCTCGTTATTAGACTTACTTCAGATGTCTGCTTCTCAAGGTGTACCCAAAGTATGTGTACTCTCTTCTTATGATGGGAGTAACCTGTTCTCTTTGTGAGACCACTTCTTGAACGATATTTTTACAATGCTGCTATCTACCCATGGCGTTGTCAGGATTCTTCTATAAAACAAGGCCTCTGCATATTTCACAGAATTCCTCATTACTCTGCATTGTGTCAATTTCACGTTGTATCTCCTATATACGGATAAATAATACATAGATCATGTTAGCAAACCAAATGTATTCAGCCGACATTACGATTGAAAACTGCCAATATTAATTTTACAGAAACATATGGAATCACAGCACTCGATCTTTAAATAAAATGTCTTAAAAGTCGAGAGGATCGACTTCATTGCACCGGGTTTCATCCCATATGACTCGGTCTCTTTCCTCAGGATGGCCTGCCGAAAGTGTCGCACATAGCACGAACTCGGTAGCTCCAGCGACGACCCCCAGCAGTCTACGAGAAAAATGCACTCGTGAACCGAGAGAAGTAGCCCGGAATCGAACCCAAAACCTTCGGAAAGCGAGGCTGACGGCTTGACCACATCGCCACTGAGACTCCCATAACAGCACTCGGTACATTCCTATACGTCAACTTCAAAAGTGAGCGAAGAGTCCCAGCACTAATTGTGCCAAATTGTCATCTGACCTTTCCTAGGAATTTTGAGTGCCGGCCAGATCCTCTGAACACTCCTTAAATATATGGATAGCCGCACTTTAAGGTTTTAACGAGATGCTTGTGAGAAGAATGTTTAACCAAGAGTAACACAGGGTTGTATACATTGATCTATTGTAGATCGGCAAATGGCAGAGCATCGAAGCGGAAGACACAGTTCACAAACAACTACTGGAGTTGATAGAAGAAATGAGGAATGTGCTGATACAAGCATCACAATCAAGTATGTATAACTGCTGCACGTGAGAAGTACTTATGCGTAAACAAAATAAAAGAATTACCAAAATATACGACAAGTAGAATGGTAAGATTTACTAGAATTCGATCACAAGTAACAAACTGGATATATATTGCCCATCTGTTTCTTTGCCCCTTGCTGTAGGCTTGACACGTCTGTGCTCGAATACCGCGTGTATGGTTTTAACAATGTGATTAGACCGGAAATGTCGCGGTGACGGGAAAACGAGGGTCGATGGTACAAAAGCCAATAACGCCACGAGCCTACGGATTGCCATAGAACCTGAAAGGAGAACACAGAGTGGGGGTATGCTTAAACGCGCACACACAACACACAAACGTGCACACACACACACACACACACACACACACACACACACACACACACACACATCTAAGTCCCATGGCAAATATTTTCATTGAGCGTGAAGTATCAGGCCTGCACATATTCTCGGTAGGGATGCGCTGCGCGGAGATCAGCTCCCTCCCTCGCTACTTGTCCTTCCCAGATAATCCCCAGAAAAGGCAGCAAATTGTCCGATGCCCCTTCACTGAGACTGTGCTGACCCTCAGAACTCCACTGGCTGAGATCATCGCCCCTGCCACTGCCGGAGATTGATTTACACCCTCACAAGGGAGCTGTGGAAAGAATTGGCTAGAACTTTGTCTGCCAGTCCAGTGGTCATATGGTCGAATTCCATCCGACGTGGGGTTTTGTGTTTAATTAACCAGCGCTCCAAGATCGACGCAGTCTGAAATATCACAAACAATGTTCTTGGAGTAGAGGCGACAGGCCAAATATTTACCATATCACCTTTACAGTTAATTGGTCTTAACAAATATGGGGCCAGCACCATATACCCAGTACGTGCCAAGGCGTCAAGAATGTACTTTAATTTTGCTTTATAGCTTATAGTCTTTATAAGCAAGTACACTAACCACAATGGCGATATGCATACATACATATACATGTGGGCATTCTGGTGTTGTGGGAAACGAGTCAACTGGCAGACTAACTGAGTGAACTCTGCTGAATGTGGTACAATAAGGCGTGCATGGTCAGAGTCCTATGGAATCATATGAATGGTGCGAAAAACAGATATACCTTCATGACCTGGAGAGAATGGTGGGATAGGAAGTGACCAGGGGATCTGGCCGACCTTCAGTACTCCTAAGAAAGGTCAGACTACACATAATTATGTTGCAACTAGCACCAGTAGTGTTGGGACTCTTCGATGGATGTTGAAGTTGGGGACTGAGCGCGTATGGGAATGTCCCGTGTACTACGATGTCTGTTCTTAACTCAGCTTAAGTTCCTGGCCAACTTGGCAATTCGGAAATATCCTTCTTGACCCATATTTTCTTGGCCATACGACACACGATGTCTGAACTAATCAATACCATGGCGGACGAAGAATTTCCCAAACGATGTTGGTACTCATTTCATGGGCTAAGTTGACCCTGAAACCGGTTGTCCAGTAAAGCACCTGCCCACGGAGATTTTAACCCCATGACCTCAAGCCTTGAAGGCAGACTAGTGCACTCTCTACTGTACTACTCATCCTGGCATATATGTTGTGTCACTAATAAGAAAGATCTTGACTGCAGCAGGATGTTAGTTAGTCTTTCCTCTTGAGCCTAAGGCAGCGCATAGGGCAGAAGTCCTGTCTCTCCATGCCTGGCGGTTCGCTGCTACCTGTTGTAGATCTTGGATATTTACTTGGTCATTGAATGAGCCTTCTCTAATGATGGTTCTACGCAGGGTC
The DNA here is from genome assembly GCA_014155875.1 of Cepaea nemoralis. Lineage (NCBI taxonomy): Eukaryota > Metazoa > Mollusca > Gastropoda > Stylommatophora > Helicidae > Cepaea > Cepaea nemoralis. The sequence goes on along the minus strand of JACEFZ010008930.1, from coordinate 373,996 downwards.
TCTCTTGGTCTTTCCCGTTTTCTTTTCCCTACCGGTGACCATATGAGGGCTTGGTAGGGGAGTCTTGTCTTGTCCCATAACATTTAGAGCCAGAAATCTGGTTCTGAAACAACGGGAAGTTTTACGATGGTGGTTTGTCGGACCGCCGATCAACCGTTCTAAGCCGAGCTAGAAAGAAACACGTCTCGCCATCTTGACCTAAAACCGGAGACAGTTTAAAATTAAACAAAGCAATGTGTTAAGATCATGAGTAGAAATAACAACCACAAATATGTGCACATACAAGGACCTCGAGCCAGGCTTAGAGACAAGTCATAGTGACGAAATTTGCTTTTAAAATATAATAATAATTACTATGAAAAGTGATAATAAATGCTTTAAAAAACGCTACACAACTCCCACATTTCGGTCACTATAACATTTGTCAAGAACAACACAAACATGAATAATAAGATTACAAATTGTAACAAATAATATATGAACAATTGAAGTTAACAGGAATGCAAATTCCGTATAAAGAAATAATGCGCAGTGGTGTAGGTGTAGTGAGGTCAAATCGGAAAAAGTAGAACTAGATGTGGGCACTTTCAGGCACAGAAAGATAGGACTACATATGAGCTTTTGTATGCACCAAATATGATAAGTAAAGGAAGGGTGATCAAAAGTAAAATAACAGGAAGCAAGATAAATATAGCTAATTCGTTGTTTCTACACCAGTATTTATTCGCGCTGAATTGATGCATCCCATATCGGTATTTATGGTTCACAATTCTCAGTTTGACCGAGCCGTCAGAATAAAAAAAGGTCTTATAGCAGTGGCATACACATGATCAAACCTGTTATGATAATGGGCTTATAAAGTGTTGGAAGTAACCCCTTTAACCTTTGCATTCGTTTGTTTTGGACACATGTTGAAAAACATAAATGCAAGTAATTTATTCTGAATTTGTTCCGTTTATTTTGGCCAGCTCGGCACTTCATTTTGGCTTTGAGATGTGTGTGTGTGCTTGCGTGCGTGTGTGTGTGTGTGTGCGTGCGTGCGTGCCTGTGTGTGTGTGTGTGTGTGTGTGTGTGTGTGTGTGTGTGTGTGATGCACACGATGAGCTGTTATGGTTATGTTTTGTTCTGATACGTGTGGTTGCCAGGGTAATTGTGATTCAAATAAGGTAGTCTGTAAGCAGACAGGTATTATGTGGAACCTGCGGAGATGTGCCCTTATAGGACAATTATGAGAATCATAGGGACGGATAGGAAGAGTAAGGAAGATTTCTTGAAAGACGTTAACACTCAAAGACAACTGGTTACTCGCATCAAAAGAAGACAATCCACATTCTTTGAGCATATCATGAGAAGAGGAGATCCGCAGTCTTTCTTCACAACGGAAATGTTGGAGGGTAGTGGAGGTAGGGGGCGGGGATAGGAATAAAAGAGAAGATGCTAAACATTTTAGCATCATTACATAGTGGAGCATCAGTGTCAGAAATGAATGTTAGTACACGAAATAGAAAACTGTAGACAGGCATTGTCACCAACGCCAAAGGGCATAAACTAAAAGAAGAAGATCTCTCAAGTGTACTTTTAGTACGCCCGTTGTTCTCCTTCAGAAACCATTCAAACGAGTCACCAAAGATACTAAAGACCATTGTCCACGCCTTGAGGCCATTTGGTGTATGGTGCTAGCACCATATCTTCATAGATCAATCGGCCGTCGATGGGTGGTGTGGTCAATATCATGGCGTCCACCATTATTTTCCAGAATATTTTCTAATACCAATTTACGGCTGGATTGACCTGAAAGCCCAATTCTACTTTTTTATTAAAAAAATTTTTTTTTTAAACGTTGTATTGGTTACACCGTAGAACATTGACTTTACTGTATAGACCATTGACTTTACTCTATAAAACATTGACTTTATTCCGTTCGACATTGACTTTTTTTCCATTCGCCATTTAATTTGCTCCACAGAATATTGACTTTACTCCATAGAACATTGACTTCACATCATAAGACACAGACTTTACTCATTAGAACAATGATTTTACTCTGTAAAACATTGACTATACTAATAGTATTTTCCAATATCTCCCGGCATTTGGAAATCGGAAAGGGCTGACCGAATCGCCCACTGCCCGGTTTGGATTTAAAAGTTAGAATACCCTCTACATTAAGAATGTTTGCGTGATTCTGGCTTACGTACATCTGTATTCTCGTCTGTGCAACCGAGTTCGTGTACCATCCTGACATGCTCCTGGTATAATCTATGAAAAAAGACACCAAAGTCAAGGACCCTTTTACACCTCGAGAAGCGTGTTGGGCGTATGGTGCTAGACCCATAGTTTTACAGACTACACGGCACTGGCTGGTGATGTGGTTAATATAACACCGGCACTTTCACTTCCTAAGATGTTTCCTGGTACCCACTTTTAGGTGGGTCACACAAAATACTCCTCACTGTTCCATGTTAAAAGTGGAATAGACAGCAGTTCCGACAAACCAGCATCATGCACAGGCATACATGCAAAAGGTCGCTGCCAGAATGCCAACACAACAGTCCGCCAATAAAATTATAGTCCATCGTCGATAGAAGCTAGAAGCGTTAGAAGTGGCAGTCACTAGAAAAACAGCAGCTGCACACACATTACTACATAAGGCAAACATCAGCTACTTCAGCAGCCTGCCGGCCGCCATTTTTCTGAACATGCAGTTCACAATACTAACAACCGTGGATAGATGTAAAGGTATTCCACGTGAAACTTACAGCTCACAGTGTTGCTCCACCCTCTTAACTCAGTTTCCAGGCGACGGGGCCATCAAACTTATTATCACGGGCAGTTAGACAAGCGCCTTGCCACAAAGCCAATGAAATTATCCTTCACAAAATTTAAAATATTATGTTATCTTCGCACTTTCTCCCTTTCATTTGTATATATCCATCTTAAATAAATTTTTCACAAGTTGACGGTAGTGCAATGTTAATGTGTTTATAATTTACTCGTTGCATCGTTTCAAAGACTCAGATGCTTTGGATAATAACCTATTCAATCAATTACTCTCTTCTTCTCTTCTTCCTTCTTTGCGTTGATTCTTTATTATTACGTTTACATATATACTCATTTATCTGTGCTCCTTTAACCAGTTAACGTATGTATTTCCTTCAAAATATAACTATCTTGTTGTTATTTTGGAAGGAATTGGCAATTTCATCATAGAAAATAGGCTCCACAAATGTATCTTGGGGAACACATAAAACGTACTATATTTCATAACACTAAATTAACTAGATTTTACACTATACTGGCAAGTCTTTGAAGTAATAATTAGTTCCTTATGTTGTTGTTGCTGCTGTGGCTGTTTTTGGTAATAGCTGATCACATATGTCATAAGTTCTTTTTATTGGAGATCTTCTTCTTCTTCTTCTTCTTCTTCTTCTTCTTCTTCTTCTTCTTCTTCTTCTTCTTCTTCTTCTTCTCCTCCTCCTTTCTCCTCCCCTTCCTCCTCCTCATCCTCCTCCTCCTCCTCCTCCTTCTTCTTCTTCTTCTTCTTCTTCTTCTTCTTCTTCTTCTTCTTCTTTTTCTTCTTCTTCTTCTTCTTCTTCTTCTTCTTCTTTATCTAACCTTTATCCCCTAGTGGAGCGAAGGCCCTCAACCATGTCATGCTAAGTTGTCCTATCCTCTTCTATCTCTTTCAGCTCTCATATTGTCACCTCTATGTTAAATCAATAAATCAGGTGCCGTCTCCACAATGAAGGTCGGCTGCAATGGATCTCCAACACTGTCTGTCACTCGCCCTGACTGTGCATTATCTCAGATTGCTCTTCGTCGATCTCATGATGTTATCTTCCCACTTACATTGTTGTCTACTTCTTGCTCACATACCTTCAACCTTATCCTCCAGTATGGTTTCTATAAAAGTGTATGACTTTTAATATGGCCGAAATATTTCACTTGCCCTGTTCCTAATTTTCCTCTCCGTGTATTTTTAGGTGCTTCAGTGTATCGTTGGTCCTGTTGGTTATAGACAATGGACTTTCTAGTTAAACTATTATAAGATTATCTTAGCGCACGAGTCCTCTCTTCACCACTAGATTCACTTGTATTTGATTAGTCCACCCCGTGAGCTCCACATTGGTGATTCAGTCATACCATTTTATTCCTTCTAATCTGCGCAAGTACCATTTCATGAATGTTTCTAATGTTTCAGTAACTGTTCCAGTCGTTCGTCCGTGTGATCCATACAGTATCAATAAATAATTTTTATTTTTTTTTAAATTATAAATAATTACTGATTAGCTTCGGAGTTAAGTATTCTAACTTCGTTGCTAAGGTTACTTCCTTTAGACTTCCACAAATGTCCTGGTGCTAACAAAGTTCTTTTTGCCTGTGGCATTCTTATTCTGCTGCCCATACTCATATCCCCCATCTGTGTCAGTATTGCTGTCCTAATCGGCTTGGATTCCATCACTTGAAGTAAGGTTTTCTCAAGGGAGAGCACGTTATGTTGTGCTTTGTTTATTATCATTTTCTTTGCCTTTTCCCTGCGAATTTTTTAGATCTAGTTGTTTCGAACTACCATCACGTGTGTTTACTTTATCCTGCATGTGATTTCGTGTCTGTGACCAGATGGTAGTGTGGTCAGCCAAGTCCAGATCATGACGGTGCTCTTTCAGATCTCCTAGAATTCCATTACTGTCGGAAGTTATTGTTGTGTTCATAGATCAGTCTACAGTCGGTAACAGTAAGAAAGGTTGGAAACACTAGACTCGAGTTTCGCTCTCGTTTGAGCTCGTCAGTAGTGCATATCCCTGACTGGACCCAGGAACGAACTCCAGATGACTGGCGGGTGAGACGGGTATGCAACCACTGACGCCAGTGATCCGGAGTTCGTTCCTGGGTCCAGTCAGGAAAATGCACTACTGACGAGCTCAAAGGAGAGCGAAACTCGAGTCTAGTGCTTCCACTCTGACATGGAAAGGCCCAAGGTTAGTACCGGAATACGATCAACATTGCCAGAAGTGGGTTGTGCTCAATATTCAAAACCCCAATCCCGAAACAACCAAATAAATCAATAATAAAGATGACAAAAGGTTTTCCTCTCTCATTCCTGTTCTTATTTCAAATATCACTGTTAATTTTCCATCATTATGAACTCCGTATTTCATGTATTTTTAGGGACAGTTTGGTCTTCTGTTTGTCACTTGGTTTTTTTTTTTTTTTTAAATTAATTGTATCTCATAATCTTTCTAAAATGATCCTGTTTTCCCGGAACTAACAAAAACATTATTCTTTAATAATTTTCATAGTGAACAATGTAATGTTTTTATTGTTTCTTTGTATGTGTCTGGTGTTGGGCCTTAGTCAAATATGACTGAGCTTCCGTATGACGGTAGACGGTACTACCTGCTTTCTGTTAATTCCCGAATTACCAAACCTGACACCCCCCAATTGTACCAACGGCTTCGGGCGGAGGAGCGCAAATGAAAGGATACAAGGTGTACCCTGGTGTGAGGAAATGCAACCTAAAGACTAAATGTCATAACAGGGCAGACCAGGCTCTAAGCCTTGGTCGGCCACTTATCTAAGATCGAAGCTCCGACAGATGGACAGTTAAAGCATTGCTATATGCTAAGACAAGAAAGGAAATATCATATACATGTCCTTACCCTCTTTGGGCACCGATTCTGTAAAATTAATATTAATATAATATCCGAATTTTGGCTGACTCGGTCACGGGATTATTAATCTGAGCCTGCGTTGGACCCTACTGTAACTTCTCTTCTGAGGCTGAACACACTTGAGATGATGATGGTTGATGATGATGATGATGATGATGATGATGATGATGATGATGATGATGATGATGATGATGATGATCTCTACGCCTCTATATAAGATTACTTTTTTTTCATTTTCTTTTCATTGTTCTCATTTGTATCATCTGTTCATTCTTCTCATTCGGTTATCATGCCTTAATGTAGTCACTACATTGTCTTCCCTATGTTTATATGTTATATTTTCTTTTATTTGTTTGCTGATGTAGGCTAATCGTCGCTGCATCCTTCGTTTTCCGTAAATGTGTTCTGTAAAAAAAAAAATATTTAAAAATATTATTAACATTTTCACAGCTTTACCGCAGTTCCACTAATTTTATTTACACCTTTTATTCTGTCAGAGGAGCACAGCGAGAAGACAACGGCTTTGTCTAACTTTGAAACCTTCTACGCCCAGGCCATGAAACTTCAAGTACAGGTATTCAATGTTGCAATTTGTCTGTCAGGTGTTGCTGGCCCTCGGCCCTCGGGGTGGCATTAACATTTGCGTCGGTGATGGCTTCGTTTAGAGCTATTTTGTGTTACTGTACTAAATAAGCTCTAGTAATTTTTTGTTGTGTGTGGGTGTCTGTATGTATGTATATGAGAGAGAGAGAGAGAGAGAGAGAGAGAGAGAGAGAGAGAGAGAGAGAGAGAGAGAGAGAGAGAATGAGAGAGAGGGAATATAAGTGTGCGAGAGAGAAAAAGAGAGTGTGTGTGAGAGAGAGAAAGTGTGTGTGAGAGTGAGTAGAGTGTTCGTGAGAGAAACAGACAGAGTGTGTGTGAGTAGTGTATGAGAAAGATAAAGTTTGTGTGTAAGTGTGTGTGAGAGGGAGAGAAAAAAAGCGTGAGAAAGTGAGAGTGTGTGAGAGACAGTGTATGTCAAAGACAGTGTGTGTGAGAGACAGTGTGTGTGCGAGCATGTGTTTGAGAGACAGAGGGATAAAGAAAGAGAGAACGCGCGTGTGTGAGATAGACAGAAACAGTGTGCACGTGTATGTGTATGTCTGTTGGAGGGTGTGTTTGTGTGTGTGTGAGTGAAAGAGAACAAGAGAGAGGCTGTGTGTGTGTGTGTGAGAGAGAGAGAGAGAGCGAGAGAGAGAGAGAGACGGAGAGAGAGAGAGAAAGTATGTGTGTGTGTACACTTGTTCCAACTATGCTAGACTACAGACGGTTGAACGTTAGTTAGTTAATTAGTTAGTAAAATGTAACAGCTGAGCAACCCAAACAAAACGAAAGCACATACAAAATCTGACGTTTCGACCAAAAGCTAGAATATTCCGCTGAAAACCGAAGGATCACGTTCCAAACACCAGCACCCTAAACGCCACGGTGAAGTAAAACTAAACACAGAAAGTACTGGAAATATGTGTATCTTTACATTTTATTCGGAACGTGATGTTGATGTTATGTAGCAGATGATGGCAGAAGTGAAACGGAAATCAAACAGAAAATAAATGGCCAAAATTGATTTAAACAACATGAAATCAGGATTAAAATCTACAAAGATTAACAACGCATTAACAATTAGAATTGTCAAATGTTATGTATATTCATCACTACTAAGTGACGCAGAATCCTGGACAATGAAGAAGCAATTAGAATGTTGAACAGAGGCCCTGGAGATGCGGATATACAGAAGAATATGTCGTGTATCGTGGAAACAAGCACAATCAAATGCAGTGGTTCTAAAAAACAAAAAAAATAATTGGGAATGAAAAGAGAGGTGAAATAATTAAAAAGAGGCAAGTGAAATATTTCGGTCAAGTTAACAGACATAACACTTTTATAAAAACAGTACTGAAGGTAAGAATCAAGGCAAACGAGCAAGAGGTAGACAACGATACATGTGGGAAGATAACATCAAGAGATGGACGAATAGCAGTCTGACAGAATATAAAGTCAAGGCGAGAGACAGACAGTGTTGGGGATGAATTGCAGCTATGCTTCATTGTGGAGACGGCACTTGATTGATTGGTTTATGTAAGTAACTAAATGCTCTTGTTTACTCCCATTGACTCTATGCCTCTGTGTGTGTGTGTGTCTCTGTCTGTCTCTCGCTCTCTCTTTCTGTGTGAGAGAGAGAGACAGAGAGAGACATCCACACAGAGAGCGAGAGAGAGAGAGAGAGAGAGAGAGAGAGAGAGAGAGAGAAAGAGAGAGAGCTAAATGTCGATGTATCTCGTCAAATTCATACTACAGAAGAAGAAAAAAAAACCAACACATAAAATAAAAAAGGGTAATGAGTCCTTTAACTGAAATGCACAAAACACATTGTCGTCTGTTTCATTGTCACGACAGTAGTTTTAAAGAGAGAGAAATAAACAAATGAACTACGACAATAAAAACATCAATATAAGTACAAGATTGGCTTGTGAAACGCTCCCTTTGAGTCCAATGTAGTCCATCCAAATGCTGCTACTTCTAGTAGCAATGGACTGCTTTTTGTGTGTGAATTATGCTAATTAGCTTTCCCTATTACCAGTTTACCTCTCAATCAGTGGAACTAACTCCTAATTCTTAGGTACTTGCAATTTACGTCCTAAAGTCAAGGATGAGATGTCAACATTTTAGACCAATTGACCGGCGTAGGGATTGAACCCGCTACCTCGGCATCAGCACACCGGAAGTTTAAAAGCGAGTGTTCTTATCCATTCGGCCATGCTAACATCCGTCGTGAAAATTAGTGCCTGGCTTGTTCTTTTGTATGGATATGAATGCTGAACAAATGAGCAATGAAATTGGAAAGAAACTGGAGACAGCAGAGATGTGGGTTTTGAGAAGAATGTTGACAATATCGCTGACAGAAATGGATACAAATTCTCTGACATTGAGAGTTGCAGGTTTTACAATAGATCTCATCAAATTATTAGGAAAAGACACAATATTGATGGAGTATATCAACATAAGTGGTGGATGGGAAACGATAGCCTCATATGGCAAATTCATAGGCAATAGAGCAGAGCAAGACGGTGAACCGTGTATGTATACAGTTTTGAGAGCTGGGCAACAAATGATAATATAAGCAACAACAGCTTGATCAAAATTTCACAAGACATGAACGAACGAACGAACGAAAATCTGTATTTTCAAAGGGTTAAAAATTGGGCACGCATTCCCGTCTTCTCTATTTCCTCTCATACATTTTTTCATTCAACATCACTTATGAAGCAAATTTTTGGCAAAAAAAGAACAATAGGCATTAAAACATTGAGGACTGGAGAATCATGATCGCCAATGTCTGGTCCAGATCAGGAAGAAGTAGGAGGAAGGTAGGGGAGAGAAAAAGAAGAAGAAGAGAACTAGAAGTAGAGGACGAAGAAGAAGAGTCGGAAGACGGAGAAGGAAAAGCAGATGGAAAGGAATAAGACAACGAAGAAAATGTAGAAAGAGAATGTAGAGGAGGAGGAGAAGCGGACGAAGGCGCAGAAGTAAAGGAAAACAGAGGAGAAAGAAACGGAGGAGATGAAAATGAGGAAGAATAAGAAGAAAAAGAAGGCGAAGAAGAAGGCGAAGAAGATTAGGAAGAGTAATAATACATCATGATGACATGAAGATGACTCTTTGTTCATGGTTTCATTAACTGATTCTCATTTTAGATGAATAATCTCAGACTCAGCCACCTGGAGAGAAATCGAGAAATCATGGTGATCAAACGGCAGCTGCTGCTTCAAGAGGTCAACAACTTACTTCTACAGGCAGACATCACCAGGAAAGAAACCGAACTCTATCAGTTTCAGGAAGCCAAGATCTTTGGCACCGCCAAAAAGTGGAATACATTTAGTGGCGCAAACAGGCAAAGACCACAGGTACGTGCATATTTGCGTGTTTCTTGTTATGTTGTTGTCAGTGTGTGTTCCAACTATTCGGTATGATTTATGTCTGTGGTTATTTGTTACGTCAAGCAATGGGTGCAGGTGGTGAATGAAGTTGAAGAGCAGCCAATAGATAGTTGTAGGTTATGGTCTCCAACTTCACGAATGTAGGCAGAGGATCTCTTTTTTTGAGAGACAGTGCCTACGGTCATCGACCAGTATGGTCACTGCTAAGAAGGAAAGCAATGGCAAACCACCTTCTGTACCGATGCCAAGAAAATAATGTTTTGTAATAGCAGAGAAACGGCGTAAATGGTTGCTCCATAGGAGCAGCCTCACCTGGTAGGGGTAGTCATGTGCACCATGTGACTCCAGACCGTCAGCAAGCGACTGAGTGCAAAAGACAGGGGAAAAAAACACACCAATGACCAAGTCCTACAAGAAACAAATGAACATTGTAAACTGATTAGAAAAATTAGACGTAGACGGTCACAAATTTTGGTCACGTTATGAGAATAAATAAATTGGAGAACTTGGTGACAACTGGCTACATCGAGAGTAAGAGAACCAGGGGAAGGCAGAGAAGTAAATACCTGGATGTCTTGGCCACGTGGTATGGTCGAGACAAGAACACTGTGCTAATCCACGACTCTGGTGATCGAGTGAGATGGCGAAACATGACCGCTCATGCTTATCAGCATGGCACACGATGATGATGATTTGTTTACACATAAAGACGCTACCGGGGTCTCCACGATGATGTGGTTATAACCCCTGCCTCGCGATGCGAAGGTTGTGAGTTTCATTACGAATTCCGTCATTCGGTTCAAGAGTACAGTTTTCTCTGAGACTCCTGGCGGTTGTCGCTGGACCTATGGAGTTCGTGGTTTGTGCGTCGCTTTCGACAGGCCGCCCTGCGGAAAAAGATCTTCACATGTGGGATGAAACCCGGTGCAATGAAGTCGATTGTTCTTGCCTTTAATCCCTCTTTAAAAATAAGACATATGTGTGTGCGTGCGTGTGTGCGTGCGCGCGCGCGTGCGTGCGTGTGTGTCTGTGCGTGCGCGCTCGCAAAACCGCTGTGTTGAAATTGTTGAAATGTTCACGTTCGTAACACAGAAGAACAGTCATCTCTGAAACAGCCACTTACAGGATCAGAAAGGTAATCCTATGGAGGTGCCCATTCTTTTCATTTAAAAAGGTACAGCCTGTCTCAAAGGGAATCTCAGTACTTTGAAGTGCATAGTTCTGGTAATTGCAACCTCCAGCATGTTTGATCTTGTTCCTAACCGTAGGCAATATTTTGAGTTGGGACAACAGATAAACAATGTTTGTCATTTCAGCTGCTAGACGCTTTAGAGTGAGATATGAGGATATCGGTTTGGAGCCAGTGTGGAAATAACATTGAAATAAACAGAATTTGTTACATTTCGACGAAAACCAGTGCAATGTAATATATAAACCGAAATCATCAAATTCGGAAAATCATCAAAACAAGTTAGAGAGCACACGTATCGAGGCAATGTGTTCACCGGGAATGAAATACCAGATACATAGAAATAAAAGCGAGAATACAGAAAGAAAACAACGTCAACTATCAAATAGCACCTCTCCTAAAACATCAAAATAGCAGTATGCATACCCCCTCCCCCCCCAAAAAAAAAAGAAGGTGAAAGAGGTTTTATTCGCCCCAAGGTTGTTATCAGTCCCAGATATGAACAGTCCTAAAAACACACAAGCGTAAAATCTCATAATGTGAGATGAGATGCGCAAGAACCGGAGGATAAATAGAAGGAAACGAATAAGAAGAAGAAGAAGAAGAAGAAGAAGAAGAAGAAGAAGAAGAAGAACAACAACAACAACAACAACAACAACAACAACAAACAAAAACAACAACAAACAAACAAAAACAACAACAACAATGCATCAACAAAAACAATAACATCAACAACAACGACATCATCATCATCATCATCATCATCATCATCATCATCATCATCATCAACAACAACAACAACAACAACAACATGAACAAATAACAACATCAAAAACAATCAACAACAACAATAACAACAACAACATCAATAAAAAGAACAAGAACAAAAACAATAACAATAACAACAAGAACAACAACAATAACAATAACAATGAGAACAACAACAATAGCAACAACAAGGGGAGGAGGGTGAGGAGAAAGAGGAGGAAGAAATGCGAAAGGAAGAATTTAAAAAAAAAAAAAGAAGAAGGATGAAGAGGAAGAGAAGATACACATTTTAATTACCAAAGTTTTCCTATGAAGATACTGTATAATCTGCATGGGATTGTCTTCCTTTCTTACTTCTTCAATTAAGAATTACATCACTGCACTCGGGATATTCGCAAACATGCTCCGTCTCTCTCTCTCTCTCTCTCTCTCTCTCTCTCTCTCTCTCTCTCTCTCTCTCTCTCTCTCTCTCTCTCTCTCTCTCTCTCTCTCTCTCTCTCTCTCTATTCGAAAGCAGCAAAACAGTCTCCATGTTAATTATTCCAGAAGCAACGCTGTCTTCTTGGCTTTGCCAGTGTAACAGAGAAATAGTGTTTTAAGAATTACATAGAGGCAGTTTCATTGTATGGAAGCAATGTTGGACATAGGAATATTATTGAGAAATTACTCAGAGATGTGGTTTTATAGAAGAATGCATAGAATACGATGGGTAGAGAAAATATCAATCACGGCTTATTGAAGAAAATCAACTCAAAAAGAGAACTCTTTACTCAATTCAGGCGTGGACAATACGTTTTTGACAAAGTATATTTAGTAGTGGAAAATATTGTCACTGACATTTTGACCGGAAGCGCACAAAGTTTAATACACATAATATTGTGGCTTCCACGTTGCGATGATGTTGAGTTAATGAATAACAACTAAAACTATTACAAATAAACAACAAACATTCACTGATTGGTGCTTGGGCTAAATAGAAACACTAAAATGGTATGACAGAAACACCAATGTGGGACTCACGAAGAGAAATAAACAAATTCCATTGAACCAAAAGGTGAAGAAATGACGCTGGCTCTGGACATGATAAACACTGAGAAAAACCAGAGAATAGTATAACTATAAAGACGTTTCTCTGGAATTCACTGGGCAAAAGAAATAGAGGAAATACCAAACACACACGGCGAAGAGAATTAGAAACAGAAATAACTAACAGGGAGAGAACGCAGATGGCGCTGTATATGATAGCCAAAAATAGGAGGCTGTGTGGTGACTGCATTGTGGGCTTGTGTCCCATTTGGAGTGGGGTCAAAGAAGACGTCGCGATGAAGCGAATGGTGATTGCCATAACATTTGTGGTTTATCAACTTTCATGTCTGAAAAGTTACTTGTACATCCTTTACAGGACGTCGCAGTCAACCCCAGAAGTTTATTTTGTTGGCTGTTTGTGAATTCTTGCTAAGTTAACGTTCAATAGTTTGCCATTGTTTTCTGAACGACCGCCACTCATACCATTGTACGAAAACCAACGTAAGGCGGTCTGTTTTCAAATCGCCTGCAGCTGTGTTTCGAATAATGTATGTGGAACTGCAAATTTCATTCGTAACGCCTTCACCACGGCGTCCGACTGAAAAGCAAGAGTAGGAAATGTCTGGAAATGTTGCTGATGTTAATTATTCTTGGGGACTGCATCCGCCACCATGGGCTTTATATAAGACTGGCTGTTAACATTTTATGTCCGACAAAAAGGCCTTCATTATTTTCGAGGCAAATGCCATCATTATGTCCCAGGCATTGGCCTTTATTATTTACCAGACATTGTCCTTCATGATGTCCGAGCATTGGCCGTCATTATGCCCGAGGCATTGACCTTCATTATGTTCGAGACATTGTCCTTCATTTCACCCGAGCCCTGAAAATAACTAAGCTTGAGTTCAAAGCACGTGAACCCTATGCCAAGGTGGATCCTTTCTCTTTAATGGGTCACTGTCAATGTTTTCAGATACCACCGTGAGTGCTCCAATGGGTCACTATCAATGTTTTCAGATACCACCATGAGTGCTCCAATGGGCCACTGTCAATGTTTTCAGATATCACCATGGGTGCTCCAATGGGCCACTGTCAATGTTTTCAGATACCACCATGAGTGCTCCAATGGGCCACTGTCAATGTTTTCAGATACCACCATGGGTGCTCCAATGGGTCACTATCAATGTTTTCAGATACCACCATGGGTGCTCCAATGGGTCACTATCAATGTTTTCAGATACCACCATGAGTGCTCCAATGGGCCACTGTCAATGTTTTCAGATACCACCATGGGTGCTCCAATGGGTCACTGTCAATGTTTTCAGATACCACCATGGGTGCTCCAATGGGTCACTGTCAATGTTTTCAGATACCACCATGGGTGCTTCAGTCTTCTCCCATGAATCATATTAGGAACATTTCAAGACAGTGCTCAAGCTCCCTAGGACTGGCGAAGATCTCTGACCAGCTGTATCTATCTGAACGTATTGAGTTCAATATACAGAAGAATGTGGCGTATTTCATGGAAACAAAATCAGTCAAACACAGAGGTTCTAGAAAAAACTGGGAAAGTTTATGAAAGAAATAAAAAGAGACAAATGAAATATTTCGACCATGTTATAAAAACCATAATTGAGATTAAGACTGAAGGCAAGCGAGGAAGGGATAGACAACTATACAAGTAGGAAGATAACATCAAGAGAAGGTCGAAACGTAGTTTGACAGAATGTACAGTCAAGATGAGAAACAGACAGTATTGGAGATCTATTGCAGCCAACAATAATTGTGGAGACGACACATGATAGATTGATTGACTGATTGATTGATTGATTGTGTTCAATTATTGGAGCCAGTCTAGGCAAAGTGTTGTTAATTTGGGTCGATTTGTTAGCCATTTCAAGTGGCACAAGATATACTGTTGGCTGCTTCCTTCTAAACCTCTATTACTGAACGTCAGTTTGCCACAAACAGTTATTTGACTTATTTCGGATTCAGGCGTGTATTGCTTTAAAACAAGCAATATTGAGACCAAAGAATTGTTGTATGTCCTTTGCAAGATGTTGCGATAAACCCCGTGTTGATTTTCTAAGCAATTTTACGTTCAGCAGTTTGCCATTACTTTCGGAACAAGACGTCAATGTTGAAGTCACATGTGATACTAGTGAAAGGGTTGAACCAGCCACCTCGCCATCCCATTAAAAACATGTGATACTAGTGAAAGGGTTGAACCAGCCACCTCGCCATCCCATTAAACACATGTGATACTAGTGAAAGGGTTGAACCAGCCACCTCGCCATCCCATTAAACACATGTGATACTAGTGAAAGGGTTGAACCAGCCACCTCGCCATCCCATTAAACACATGTGATACTAGTGAAAGGGTTGAACCAGCCACCTCGCCATCCCATTAAGCACATGTGATACTAGTGAAAGGGTTGAACCAGCCACCTCGCCATCCCATTAAACACATGTGATGCTAGTGAAAGGGTTGAACCAGCCACCTCGCCATCCCATTAAACACATGTGATACTAGTGAAAGGGTTGAACCAGCCACCTCGCCATCCCATTAAAGAAGAGCTAAGAACCCAACTGACGTTTGGCATGTCCAATGAAGACTCACTGTGAGATATATGGTAAAACATGCCCAAAAAAGGACTCTAGTCGTCGGTTAACAATGGCGGGAACTGATTAAACAATTTCTTAACCGTCCCAGGGCAGACAAAGTTGGAGATATTCATCACAAGTTCATGCTCTTGTCACTTTCAGACTAGGATCACCTCTCCCGTGAAGACATCGACATATTTGAAAGCTGGTACACAGAAGGAGGTCAGACCGAGGCAGCTTGAGACGCCACTTATCAACATTCCGTACCAATCAGGTAAGTTCAGAAATGTTGAGAGCATCTTCTCCATACGGGACTAGATAATTATCTTGCGGAAATACCTCATCAAATAAACACAATAAGATTTGTTTCTGTTGTTGCTTGGCGATAATCAAGATAAGCTGTATGTTGCATATTATTTACAGGACGTTACAGTCAACACCAGCATTTTAGGGCTGTTTGTGGTTCCTCAGTGGCGAATGGTTACGGATGCAGTTCGTAATTCAGCATACCGCGTTCGAAGCACAGGTATCTGGGATTACGAATAGCGTCCTGAACTTCTTCGCAGCGGAGCCTGGCATCCGTAAGCTAAGGTAATTCACAATCTCGCGTACAGCGTTCGAAACACAGCTACGGGCGATTTTAAGCAGACCGCCCTATGCTGGTTTTCATACAATGGTATGAGTGCCCGTTGTTCAGAAATAAATGACACATTTCTGAACATAAACTTGCCAAGAAATCACATCACAACCAAACAAAACAAATGCTGGGTTTGACTGCGAAGTCCTGTAAAGGATATGCAAGTAACTTTTATTCTCCTTACGTGACGACCACAATTTCCTTGTTAAATTTGTAAAATATACCCCACTTTCATCAGCCTGTTCTAGGCACTCTGTGTTAGCAACTCCGGCCGTTCAAGATTTTCCCAACATTCGACTCAGAAACGGCAGCTTTGTAGCCCCTAAGATGTTGCTTAATGCGTTCGTCCATTTTTCATGATTCACTGCTATTCAACAGAACAGGTTCTATATAACATGTTACGACTCTTTCTGACATTTAATGAAAGTGATTCATTGTCTACAAGCAGCGCATAAATCATCATCCCCATCCAGTGCCTTGCCGACTGCCATGGTCGATCTTGCTCCTCCACGAATTACGATCTCCGAAGGCATAGATCAATGCATGTGTTGACTTTCTTCAGTGTCATGATACAAGATTGTCAAGAATTTTCTCACTACGTCTTTCTCTATCTCTCTTTCCACAAATCATTCCGGTTGTCCCAACATGTGTGCCTTTCATAATATGGCGTAATAGAGTTATGCATAAATAGAGTCAATATATAGAGTTAATACATAGAGGTAATAAAACTGAGTGTGCATTAGTTAATTTATTATGTGTTATTTAATTTAGTATGGTTGTTAATGTAGTTTACAGCCTTCACTGTATTCGGCAATTACTTCAGTGCCTAATATTTAATTAACAACGAAATAGTTAATTTAGTATGTGCTTTTGCGTGAGTTGGTTGTGGGTTTATGCTGCACTAGGAGATAACACGCAGAAGATGGAGAACAACAAGGAAATGTATGGGGGGGAGGAGGGGGAGGAGGAGGAGGAGGAGAAGAAGAAGAAGAAGAAGAAGAAGAAGAAGAAGAAGAAGAAGAAGAAGAAGAAGAAGAAGAAGAAGAAGAAGAAGAAGAAGACGGAGGAGGAGGAGGCGGGGGAGGACGACGACGAGGAGAAGGAGGAAGAGGAGGCGGAGGAGAGGGGGGAAGACGAGGAGATTTGTATATAACATCAGGAATGGATATCTATAGATTTGTTTCTGTTCTCCCGCACTCTTGCATGAGGATGCAGTGTGAGTATCCCTGTTAGATACATTATATGATTGTAAATATATTGATATGTTTATGTGAGCTGGTCTATATGTTTGCATGTTCATTTACCCATTGTCTGTGCTCTAGTTTACGTATCGATGTGTTTGATTAGGTTGTTGTTGTCTTTTTTTTTTAATGCAATGGTTTTTGTGTTTACTTGTTTATTTATGTATACTATTCATTATTTGCGTATTTATTGATTGTTTTATGTTTCGTGTTTTCGTTTTACTTAGTTATCTATATGCACTTATATGTGGTTGTTTGTGTATTTGTTTATGTGCACTGGTTTATGTATCCATGTGTTTATTTAGCTGTTTATGTCTATCACTGGTTTATGTATTTAGTGTATAATTAGCTGTCTGTGTGTACTTGTCTTTGTGTTTATTTGGCTGTGTCTGTGTGCTGGTCTGTGTTTGCAGGTTTATTTGCTTTTTCATGTGGACATGTCTGTGTTTGCTTGTTTCTTTACCTTATTATTAGCACTGATCTATGTGTTTCGCTGTTTATTTTGCACTTTGTGTGCCCGGGTGTGTGTTTATTTAGCTTCACATGTTCTCTGATCTATGTTTGCTTGCGTTCGCTGGCTGTGAACTCCAACGTGAAGTCCTGTATGTCGGATGAAGACATCCTATTGTCCTAACATCAGTGTGATGTCATACCGGACTGAGGTTTGCGTGAGTATCCGTTGTCCCATGTCTGACTTATTGGTGTGCAGACTGGTGGTTCCTCGCCGTGCAGGCAGATACTCTCCCACTTCGGAAGAATCAACGATCCTACTACGTTAGCCAGGACCGCAAAGGAACCTGTTGCCCAGGACGAACGACTAGGACGTGTTAGTAGGTCTTGGCCAGTATAGAACCTGGCCCTGGTGCCTTGGAAACATCTCTGCGTCCCCTCTGATCTATGAATTTTCGTGTTTATTTACCTGTTTGAGGTCTGTAAGCTAGCTTATTTACATGAATGTGTATGCGTTTTGATAATGAGTTACATGGTTCGTCGAGAAACAATACATACAACATTCGCAGAATTGTAAAGACAAGCCCCAATGAATTAAGACACAACTTTCACTTTAGAACTTGTCCATAAAAGTCTTAAAAAGTCGAGAGGATCGACTTCATTGCATCGGGTTTTATGTCATCTGACTCAGTCTCTTTCTACAGGGCGCTCTGCCGAAAGTGTCGCACAAAGCACGAACTTCGTAGCTCCAGCGACGACCCCCAGGAGTATCCGAGAAAATCCACTTAGTGAACCGAAAGACATAGCACGGATTCGAACTCACAAACTTCGAAGCGCGGGTCAGATAGCTTGACTACTTCGCCAAGGAGCGTCACTTTAGAACTTGTCTATTTTAAATGTACTTTGCATAGTTATGTGGTTCGGAAGCCGTCGTACAGCAGTAGCTACCACACCTGCCAGCCGACTTCCAGGTCTTGTGCTCGAATCTCCATCTAGAATGGGATTTATTTGTATATTGACCTCCACTTCCATGTTTACGTAGTCTAAGATTGGTGCCAGGAAATGCAATGGGAAGTAAAGACCAGGGTCGGGATATCGATCATAACATCCATAGAGTGCCGATTGGTTTACAACATATGAGATTTACACCATATGGATGTGAAGCGCGGACAATGAGTAGACAAGCTGAAAAACATCTGATGGCTGGGGAAATGTGGTTTCTGAGGTAAATGCAAAGAATACCATGGACAGACAGAAAAACCAATGAAAAGTCCTTCAAGAAACAAATGAAGATCGTAAACTGATTAGAGATTATACGATACAAACTGGAGCAATTAAGCCAAGCCTCTTGCGGTTTAGCATTCTGACAAATAAGTACAGGGTGTCTGTAAAGTCTCACTACACTTTGTATGTAGACCAGATGTTTGTTGGAGAGAAGGTTTTCCGTCTTGCAAACGGAAAACATACTCTTCAAGAAACAGCTGTTCTACATACAAAGTGTAGTGAGACTTTACAAGCATTCTGTACTCCGGCCGAATACAAAGACACAGTTATTTGTTTACTCATAAGTCGTGATGAGCAGCCCGTGACGCATTATTGTTTACTTCATCGTGTGCCAAATTCAGCTTGCCAATCATCTTTAGAGCATATTAACAACTTCTAGCTACCTCACTGGCAACTTCCGTTCTCCTGATATTCCAACAACACCTCCGAGAAAAAAAAATAGGCCTCTACTCACATTGAATTTTTTTAAAGTGGTAAATTTTAAGCAGATATATCTGGAACTGAAAGAGTTACGGGTGTTTTCGAGAGAAAATTGGGATGGGTACAGGAGGAAGACAACGTTGCAGATTGATGAACAATATCAAGAGAGGAACTAGAGGAAACATTTATGAATGAACTACGAAATCGCTGAACAAGGTTGGTTGGAGACTCATTACCTCTGACCTTCAGTGCGGAGATGGTAGTTTATTGAATGTGGCATGTTATCAGCATTGACTACGAAAGTCAGCAATTGCCCCAGTATTTATCGTCATCAAATGTTTCACTTCTTGGGCTGGCCGTGAAGCCTCCTGACCATTTCATTCCGTTGTTGTCTGGCTTGCGCCACTCTCTTGAATTCCACGTATGACTCCATTGATAAATATGTGCAATCCTATTTAAAATGGTGGTCGTGGTTAACCCCTTCCCTTTTTTCCTCAGTTGTTTACCTTGTAGTATTCTGTTTCGCATTTCTGTGTATCGTAAGGTGTGACCAAGCCACGAGAACAGTCACTTTTGTACTATTTCTTTGCTCCGTTAATTTTTCTCCGTAGATTATTTTTTCACTTTCCAATTTTACGAGCGTGGAAAAGACTAATAAAAGTGTAACATTATATACAATATAAGAAGGAGACAATTACTTTTCTTTGGTCATATACTGAGAAGAGACACTTTTAAAAAAGGCTTGACGTTCGGGCAATGTCAGTGATACAGGAAGCAGGGGCAGGCCGAGAGAAATTATGCTTGATTTACTGTAATAGCGAATAGGACGTTGGCATGGAGGAATATAATTAATAGAGTTGATCTAAAACACCAAGAACCAAACTGCATGAATGTCTACGCCAGATGGAAGGGCATATAATAATGTTTTCTCATTTTTCGAACAGTTATATCCAAATGCTTCTACACGTTCCATAAATTATGAATAACAGAAATTCTAACGCTTTCGTTCACAGTGCGCACGCTATTTATATAACTCAATAGGCCAACATTTCACAGACATATGCATGTTATCAAAGTGTTAATAAACATCCGCAAATGACTTGCTCTTACTCTTGTGTTCTCTCTCATCAGAGGAAGTGACACTGGCGCCATCTACAAGTTCCTCGTCTGCATTGCCTTTGCTAGCTGAAAAAGCCGATGACTCTTTGACTTGCTTGTCTGCCACCGTTGATGATCATTCTTCTAAGGAAGCAACGTGTGACCAGTTCACGAAGCGGATAGAGGTTGTCAGAGATCAGTTACCATGTAGAAGTGCCATACGAGGAAGTAATCGTCTGGAGACTGACTTGACTCAAAGGTCGGTGGTAGCTCCCATAGCAGCCAGTGAGCAGACGACTGTATCCTCAACCCAGTTTTCAGAGTTTGCGAATCTGGTACTGTCGAAAAAGTGTCCATCTGAACAATCCTGTGTGAGTCCGAATGAAACACAGAATGCCCCAACAGATTCTTTGGAACATAGCTTCAAATTATGTCAAAACGGCTCAGAAAATGATACAGTAGATGAAAAATCATTATTAAAGTTAAAAGAGCTAAATACAGAATCATCTTCAAAGATAAACACACAGAAAAAGACAACAGAGTCCGGGTTTACAACTGTTTGTGATTCTGTTCCACTGCACAATGAGATTGCTGAATTGAGAAGGGTGAAACGTGAAGTGGAAAAGGAGGCATTTCCTCTGAAGCAGAAGTCAAGTGGAGGAAACAATGCGACCTTGACTGGAAAACATTCTGAAAATGGCAGCACTGTAGATGCGTCTGCGCATGACACTCCTGGCCGGTCAAGTCTGCAGACACCCAAGTTAGTAGAGGCCTCGCAATCTCTTGATAAACATCACCCAGTGTCTGTGCATGACACTCCTGGCCGGTCAAGTCTGCAGACACCCAAGTTAGTAGAGGCCTCGCAATCTCTTGATAAACATCACCCAGTGTCTGTGCCAGTATATTCCCAAGAAGCACAGACTTTAGAAAAGACAGACCTTGTAGCTGACACAAAGAAAGGTGAAGCTGAAATGGCTGATAATAAATCTCAACAAGCTGACAAAACAACGAGTAATTTACAACCAACCAGTTATACCAACAGTGTCAATACAGATTTGCCACTAGGTTCATCTAATGGGAGAAAAGTAATACCTGAACAGAAAGAGAGCACAGAAGTTCAACAGATGGAGAGTTGCACGGCTTCTCCAAGAGGCAGTCATGTTTTCATGAAAGGAAAACCACCTTTGCCACGTCACATCTCGCCTGTCAGATACGCTGCGTCTGTCTTTCCCAGCATGCAGAAGGGACCACGATCAAAAAGTGTCGGTGATGTGGACCGTACAGCACCAGAATCCATCACTTCCAAGCCACTACAAGAAGTCTTGGATAAGTTTGGAAAGCTAGATAACGTGTATGATACTAAAGACCCTCAGTTTGGACTGAGAAAGCTACCGAGTCCTACACTACACCTACCTCGAGTAGGGCTCGTTTCTCGAGTATGCAATATAAAACCGGCAGCTGAACTGTTGGCACTAAGGCAACGCTGCATACGTGGTCATACAGTTCCCGGTACAAAGATTCTACAGAAGCTCAGCCCAACAGAAGATCACACGTCTGAAAGAGACAATAAGAAGGCCAGCTCCACTGAAGATCACACGAAGGTAGGTAATATTCAGTCGTCCAGCGCCAAAGAAGATCACACGCTGGTAGGAGACAGCCTGAAGTCCAGCTTCATAGAAGATCACAGGAAGATAGGAAACAACCAAAAGCCCAATGCAAAAGAAGATCATACGAAGATAGGAGACAATCAGAGCTACGGATCCACACATGATTGCACGCCTGAAGGAGACAAACAGAAGTCTAGCTTCACAGAAGATGATACACATGAAGGAGATAACCCCAAGCTCAGCTCCACAGACGAGCAGACGCTGGACAAGGACACGTGCAAATCCAGCTCCACAACAGATCGCATGCTGGACAGAGAAGACATTCAGGACAAGGACACGAGCAAATCCAGCTCCACAACAGATCGCATGCTGGACAGAGAAGACATTCAGGATAAAGGCACGAGCAAATCCAGCTCCACAACAGATCGCATGCTGGACAGAGAAGACATTCAGGACAAAGAAATTGTTTCCGGCACAAACGACGGTAGACTATTTCGAGATACTGCTCTTGAACAGGGTTCGGGGTCTGTTGAGGCCAGTTCTGATTTGCTCCTCGGCAGAACTGAACACATGTATTCACAAGCAGAGTGTGTTGGGCACAACAATACACATCTGCTATCTCAAGTCTTGCCAGACATTGTTAACAGCTGCCCTGTAAATGAACCAGTTTGTGAAAGACAACAGATAAAATTATCAAACGTAGTCAACGGTGATACAGAAAGTAGGTGTCCTGTGGGAAATGTATGTGACTCCGTACATGATAAACTGGATAACATTTCGTCACCTTCCGATTCTACAACACAGCAAAACAGGCCGTGCAATGTCGTGTCTCCCACATTTAACCCCGAACTTCACATGTCTTTCTCTCAACCATTAACTGAAGATCACGGGATTCAAACACAAGAGTCACTAGCAATGTCCACCGGCCATCATGTGCTACCAACGTCAATGTCAGCTGATGCCGAAAATCAAGAGATGTATTGCGAGGATCTCAGTAATGGCGCGGGAACCAGCAGAGACTCAAAGGTAAATACAAAACTAAATAAAGATTTAGCTTTACTGTCAGTATCAGCTCCGGCATCTCCCAGTCCCCAGCACGCCGAGGTAATAAAAAGATCTAAATGGAAATCTGAAAGACTCTCTAAAGAAAAGATTAGTTCCCTCGCATCTCTACCATCCCCGTCGCCCAGCAAAAGTCGAAGAAGCAAGCGACACAATGAAACAATTGAAACGTTGTGCAAACAGTCGATATCAGCAGCTATAAGTCCTGCATTGGCTGAAACTCCCTTTGATGCAATATCGCCCATAAGTATGACATCCACAAGGACAACGCAATCTGCAGTTCAATCAGACACATCATTAAACCAAGACGACACCCAGTTATTACCCTGTCACACGGAGACACAGGCTTCACCATCATCTCCAACCTCGAAGGAGAAAGTAAAGTCGACAAGGATTTTAGACACAACATGGCTGCAGAAGTCAAAGAAGTTTTTCAAAGTTTCGAAATAATTGTGTATGAATTAAAAAGTTTATAATATGATACTGTGGTGTGTATTATTCACTGGATTAATTTGTTGATAGAATGTTGTTGGTGATATAGTGACATATCAACCTGTTATGTTGTACTTTATCTCTTTCATTCTCTGTCGCTGTCTAGCCTTCATCAACAAGAAAAAAGAAAACAACACACAAAAACTGAAGTAACGCTGAAGTGACTACATACAGGCATATTATTATGACACCATGTAAAATAAAAATTGCGTCTTCTATTTTTATTTCGCAAGGATCCGTGCTATTTTTCTTAATTTAACCACTTTGGTGGAAAAACAGTGAAATAACACTAAATTAACTACCTTGAGAAATGATAAATCTATGAAACCCTCTAAATTTAAAACTTGGAAATAGCTGAGTATCCTATGTTTTTATTCGACAAGGTTCCATATTATTATCCCTCAATGCAATAACTTTAGTGCCATTCCTATTTGTATATGTTATTGGTGTTTGTTTTATTTTTTGTCGATAAAGGTTTGTCGCCGTACCGTCTTCAGAGTTGTGTAATTATAATTTGGGAAAGCTAACAGACACTTCGTGTTTTCCAGCTCTTTACATTCTTACATCTTTACCTCACTCAAACCCATTAAACTAAGTATGCAGATGACGAGACTGAGTGAAATTTTTTTTTTTTTTTTTTTTCAGCATATCCTTTTTTTTTTTTTTTTACAGGACTTAGCTGTCAACACCAGCATCTTTCAGCTGTATGTTGATCTCTTGGCAAGATTACGCTCAGTAGTTTGCCATTGCTTTCTGAGCGGCCGGCTCACATACCCCGCAAGTTACCGATGCGATTCGAACCACTGCTGATTTGAACCGTCATCACGTTACCTGACGAGAGTATACGAGATTACGGAGAAAAGTCATAACCTCTAAGCCACGGCCAGGCAATAAATAGTGCAACGTGTTGTTTATGGTTTCTGTGTTTACATTCTGTGAAGGAATACTTTGTTTTGAATTTATAGATCCATTTGATTTGTCTGTCTCTCTTACTAGCTGCCTTCCTGGCTGTCTGTCTCACTGCCTCTCTCTCTCTCTCTCTCTCTCTCTCTCTCTCTCTCTCTCTCTCCATCTCTCCGTCCCCCACCTCTCTCTTTCTCTCTGTGTGCTTCTCTCTATTAATCTGTGCCTCTCTGTGTCTCTCTCGGTATGTCTTTCTCTGCCTCTGTCTCTATCTCTCTCTATGTCTCTGCCACTCTGTTTCCCCCCCCCCCTCTCTTTCTGTATGTCTCTGTCTGCCTCTGTTAGTATATATGCCTCTCCCCCCCCCCCACACACACACACACACAATCATAAACTTTTCCTGGTTTATAAAAGTGTGCCGTTGTCCTGCTTTACCGTCAAACAACAGCAAACAGGGACAGATATATGCAACTAACTTTTTTTTCACTATAGTTCCACTAAAGTGTGAGACAAAACCTTTGAGAAAAAAAATAACCCCCAAAGCCTCAGAAATTATTCATACATCCGCTAGACAAAGTATGTTTTTACCGAATGTTATCACGGACGCTTTCACAGGCTTTCTGTATACATCACAGGTAAACGAAACGTTGCTTCCTGCAGATTGCCATCACCTGCCAACTTCCTAATTTCACGATATATTACAAAGTGTAATCTTATCATCCTACGTGCATGTCCCTTCATAAATAGTGGCGTCTTGTCATAAATTCTTCGGCATATTGGGTTCGTTTGACTGCAGTTGTCTGCTTCTATTACCTTTGTCAGACGATATTTACATTCTCTCTCGGAATATGAAAAGTACAAGCCGTCAGATGTCTGCTGGTTAGGGGTATGCAGTATTCAAATTTAGTATATATTTAGAAACAGTTTTATACGTGCAGGGGTGCTTTGGTGTAAAGTGTAGAAAGTTCGCTACGAAGACTTACTACCTAACCTCCCTGCACTGAGGGTTGAAAAATGTGATCGGTCTAACACTTCGCATACCCACATGAGGTTCATGCTTCGGAACTTGTTTTTTTTTTTTTTTTAATTCTCATCTCATCTTGTTCCTTTTGTACCTTGCGGTGATGAGACGCAGCATAAACTGTGAAATAGTGCCCATATATCGAGATTCCCGTGGACTCTAATATTCCCCATGTCCATCTTTAACGTGGTCGGCCTCTTCTTCTGGTTCCATTTGGTCTGTATATTATCGCGTGCTGTGGTATGCCGTCAATTGGTAACCTAGTTATGTGGCCGAGTCATTTAGCTTGCTGTTTTCTGTGGCGAAGGAGTTACGAATCCAATTCGTAATCACGCATACCACGTTCAAAACACACCTGCGCGCGATTTAGAAGCAAACCGCATTGCGTTGGCTTCTATACAATGGTATGAGTGTCGGTCGATCAGAAAGCAGTGCCAAACTACTGAACGTAATCTTGCCCAGGAATCACAAACAGCCAAACAATTCTGGAGTTGGCTGCTGTGTCCTGTAAAGGATATAGAACTAACTGTTTTCTAATGAAACCTAGCGCAGCTATAATTTAATTAGAAAACAAATTAAATGGTTCCGCCACACAATGTGTTTTTATCGAGAGTGTCTGTCTTCTTCATCTGTCCGGTATCCCCTATAAAGACCCTCAACCTATCCACGCCATGCTGTTCTATATTTTGCTATGTCCTGCAGCTGCCTCCGTGTCCTCCCAATATTTCCATCTCTGTCTGTAATGCTTTGCCCCATGTGTTTTAATGTCTCCCGCTATTTCGTTTGCAGTGTGGGTTCCAGACACGAGATTGTCTAGTACAGTTGTCTAGAAATTCACCGTGGGGTAATTTCGCAACCACCTGTAAAGAATATGCAACACACATTTTTTGTTTGCGCTCGCTCGCTTTGAACTCAAGCGTAGTCCATACACACTAATTCTAGTAGCACTGGACTGAATTTTGCGTGTGGATTAGCTTTCCTTATTACCAGTGTCCCTCGCCATCAGGCGAACCCATTTCGACTTCAGAGGTACTAGTAATTTACGTTCCCAATTCAAGGACGTGAAGTCAACATTTTAGTCCAACTAACCGGTACAGGGGTTGAACCAGCTACCTCAGCATCAGCACACCGGATGTTTAAGAACGAGCGCCATTATTATTCGGTCATGGTGAAGTTACGAAAATTTAATATTGTGGACATATAAAAAGACATGAAAGTCTATACAAGATAATTATAGAGTGAAGTCTGGCGAGGAAGCAAGGAACAGGAAGACAAAGCCATAGATGAATTCATCAATTTGTGATAGCTGATTTACATATAACAACCGGACATCAGGTTTATGATAGAAAGAATTCTGGGACAACTGTTATGTTATGGCGTCTACGTTCTACATAGACAATGCAGATTACTGGGTGAATTTCAATTTCCACATGTTGCTTTTTATAACACGACTCAAAACTCAAAACAGGATGCATGAATACAATACTAAAAACAAAAGACAGCCGCGATGATTATTTACAGTTGAAGATTTTATTGATGTTAACAGTATTTTAATTCCTGAAATAAACATCAGTGGGGTGAAAGAGTAGCTTCTCAAAGGTTATGTCAACATTGATTTCATCAGCTCATATAGTAATATACCACTTGCTGTGATGTTACAAAGTCTCTGATGATAGGATTAACACCATTCATTGCTAATGTAACTGTAGTCGTTTCAGAAAGGGAACATAAGAACATAAAACATCAACATGTCAGTTCTAACAACAATCCGTTACACAAAACATAAAAAATATAAGCCTCTTTGCGAATCTGAAAAATAACATCTTGAGCAGGTTATTCTATTTGTAAGTGGAATGAATAAGGAAACAGGCGTTTTTGGATTAATTGTGGGGGGAAAAATTATGTCTTTTCTTTTAACGTCCGCTCAGATTGCACACGCAGGCAAACACATTCAGACTTCTGAGGTACTTGAAATGTACGTCTCCAAGTCAAGGACGAGAAGTAAACATTTCAGTCCAACTGAAAAAGTGTTGAACCCGCTATCTCGCCAACAGCACACCGGAAGCTTAACAGCGAGATCTCTCATCCATTCGGCCGTGCTGATCCCCATTATGTCTTTGACTACACAGTAATTGCAGACGTCTGTTAAACTGACAGAAACAACCAAATAAATCAAGTCTATTAATCTGACAATCAATGTATGTGATACTCTTCAGATCCATCGCTTGCCTGCCAGCTCGGTGGTTATGTGTTTAATTTCTCTTCGGAGCAGGGATTCTTTTCCAGTTTCCGATTTCGATTTGTAGAGAAAACACAAAACTTTCCACCACGTTCAACCAGCTAAACTGACTTTGGTTATAATTGTGGTGCTTCATGGTGCGGGTTAAGTTTATCTCGTTTTCTGTGCCAATGTTAGCTGGCTTTTTTATTGTGAAGCGTTTATGCCTGTGACGTCAGCTGGGGGATTGGCCGACAGGTTCTCCTTTGTGCTCATCTCCTCCAGCACTTCATTTTTTCAGTGTTGGCTCCCATCTCATAGTCCTTAAAAAGACTCTTCAATTGCTTTTCCAGTGATCTTTGCTCTCACATATACCCAGCCATAAAATGTGTAGTAAGATAGTTCCTGGGAAGTAAAAGCGGCAGGTGATATATTGACCACATTACTCATAGAGAGCTGGTTGGTCTAAAAATGTGGGGCCAGCACCCACACTTAACACTCAGTACTCCTCGTGGTTCAGAAAGCAAATGGCAAACAACTGAACGTTAACTTACCAAGAGATCACAAACAGCCAAAACTGCTGGTGTTGACTACTACCTCCTGTAAAGGATAAGCAACTAACTTTTTTTTAAACTAACTGCTCATGAGTCCTTTATCATTTACTGTTTACTAATTCTGAACTTTGCATTGAACTTCTCATCAGCAACATTTATTGATATTGTTTTGTTGTTGTCTATCGCAAGTCTTTCCAATATATGGTAGTGAATCTTGGTACGTGAATGAACAAATAAGGAAGAGCTTGGAAACAACGAAGACAGTTTCTAGGACGAATGTTGCAAGTTTAGTTTAGTTTAGTTTAGTCGTTGGATCAACATCACGGCACACGGGGGCAACCCATAAGTGCTCCGTTCTCCTCCTAACTCAAACCCGAGTCTGGAGAAGAACTCCGTAGCACCGGCGAGGATCGTGAAATACTTTGGGTAGATTTTTAACTCGAAATTTCGCCCGGGCAGCGCCGTTAGGCTACTCTTTTTCGATTTCCAACTGCCAAGGGATTTTTTACGTGCGCAACAATACACACGGACGTCCGATCTCACTACCCAGAGACCAGGGGCAATTTTATTACTAGAAGTCCACGTGAAATAGGTCCCGGTCCTCACCGGGGCATGAACCTGGGACCTCCAGCACTCGAGGCGGACACCATACCTCAAGACCACACAGCCCCCCTTTGTGTTCATCTGTTGCAAGTGCTTTTGACTACCAGAGTATCTAACAATGACTGCCTGGGGGAGACTACTGAAAGTAGAACATTAGACTCAGCTATAAGAAAGAGACAAACGGAGTTATCTTTGGTTTAGTAATGATAAAAGAAGCATTGAAGAATACAGTGACAACTGAAATTATTAGGGTAGAAGAAGACGAGTTAGGCCAAAAGAAATTATAATGGATAGCTGTAGACAGTCGCTTGTATGAATTTCATTAATAAAATTGATTAAGAACATCAAGGATAGAGATCAGTGGAGATATATGAACACCTACGTAATTTAGCAAGGCGCATGATGATGATGAAGTCATTCCAGTGTGTGTTCTATTCATCATTACAGTAATTCTCAATGACCTTATATTGTATATGTCTCCTCTTAATCGACTCTGAAATTTTGTTTGTTTGTAAGATTCACTAGTTTTGTCTCAGAAGATTTCACACACATCAGATAGTTAAAAAGAAAACTAACAACAATAATAAAAGCATAATGTGTTACTTCCAAAGAGGCAACATACACTGCATGCTAAAATATATAGGAAATACAAACAATTAAATATGTGTAACTCCTCGTTGTTACATCCTGCTGCAGCCGTTATGTCTCGTATGCTAAAATATATAGCCAGATGTCTGTACTATGGTTATACCAAACATAGAAGGTATAATTATAATGGTGGCGGCATTGTGCACAGTGTATCTGTGCGGGCTGTTGTTTGTCCAGACTCCTGCCTTTCCACTTTTCACATTGGGCAGTGGGGAGCGTTTTGTGTGATATTCACTGGCACAGGAACGGAGCATAATGGGGACGACCCGTTGCTGTGAAGTTGGAACTGCGACTAACTAACTAACTAACTAACATACAGCCAATAGCTCATCACACAAGGACAGGGATATTTAAACGTGTAATTTTGTCTTCACCCCTACAGGGTTTAAAAATAGGTAGTTCCATTGCAGATACTGAATGTCATTGTCATTTGGATGTGAAGCGTTAGACCTTCACACATTCTTAGCCAAAACGTAAGGTGGGGTGGCCAGTCGCCTTACCTTACCAGCAATTCCCAGGCAATTCTTAAAATTGTATGATACCCATTTTTATGAGGCTGGGTCAACCGCAGAGCTGTACTGGTGGAAAACAATAATCCTCTCTATGCTGGCGGCTAAACCTCGATCACTGTCTTGTCAGTCGAGCACGTCAACCACTATATGGTATCTAATTGTGTTAATACTAATGGTTTAACAGATTCTTTCCCAAATAGATAGGAGGTTTGGACGAAACAAAATGAATGATGGGAAATTGGAAGTAAAGGTGTGCTACAGTTATGATTTAAAAGTTGGTAATATGATAGTAGACATGGTGTATTATAAATCAGTGACACCATTTCATCTACATATAAGCACATGGCAGATATTGGAAGTAGCTTAAGACGATTAAACATCCCATGGCAATGAATTTCTTGGTTGCTGTCTATCGCGATTTTGTGATAATCATATGATGCTTCCTATCTTCTTCATAGGGATGTGTACTGTTATAATTTTCTATTTCATATTGTCAAAGTTGTATATGGACATATTGTCTAAGTCATATGTTAACATATCCTGACAATAAAATACAAGAGCCACTGGTGATAAAGCAAGCAATAATAACCAATCGAGCATAATTTATTACATATCTTTATAAACAATCTTTCTGGAATTCGTGTGATCTATTCTGTTAACATTAATATACAAGAACCATATTTGTGTAAACAAACAATAACTCGTGTTTAACAGTGAGAATAAGAAAGAAAATTAACACGGAATTCAAAAACAATGTGCATTAAATGCCAATGTTTCAGTTAGCAAACATTATATTCATGCTAATACTAATGGATGGCTTGGCCATATGGCATGGTCGAGACAACAACAACAACAAAACTTTATTTTCAAAGGGTTAAAATTGGGCACACAGGCCCGTCTTACATTCTGCCCTTCTGTCACTCTCGTTCATACATTATATCATTCACACATCATTCAAGGCTAACTGAAAACGGCAACAATAAAAAGATATGCATTATAAAGGCATGGGGGAAAATGAAAAATCAATACTGAGCTGATCCACTACTCTGGTGATGGAGTGAAATGGCGAGTCATGACCGCCCACGCTTTCCGGCATGGCACATGATTGATTGATTGAATACTAATAACGATTCTGGTATTACGACAAGTATAAAAATGTTCCGCAGTGCCGGATAGAGCTGCAGCTTTTGAAGGAGTATCTGTGATCTGTCACATTTGCAGGCTAAAGATGCTAGCTAGGAAGCACATAAAACAAGATGGCTTTAGGTTTTTCAGATTTTATGTCTACTATACTTCATGTTTCTGCCTCTGAGTCTGCGTCCTTCACTTTCTTCTCTCCTTCTTCTTCAGTTCTTCTTCATTTACTTTACTTCTTCTTCTTTGTCTATTTCTCCTTCTTTTTTCCCCCGTCTTCCTCTTTTTATTCTTCATCTACTTATTCTCCTTCTTCCCTTAGTCATCCCCCTTCTTTTTGTTCTTCTTATTCTTCCTCTTCTTCTTCTTCCTCTTCTTATGCTTCTTCTTCTTCTTTTTCCTCTTCCTCTTTTCTATCTTCTTCTTCTCCTTCTTCCCATAGTCTTTCTGTTAATTTGTATTCTTCTTCTTCGCCGGTGTTCGGTAACTTCTACACAGAAATCCAGCTCTCTGCATACATTTTGCTGTCATTGGTACATCATATAGCTAAATTTAATTTAATACACCAACAAGCATTTCATATCTTATTTGCTCTGTCATGAACTAAAGACAGAAGATGTAACAGAAATAATATTTCTTGGACATTATGTAACGGACAACTTTCAATAATTCCTTACATTAGAAAGTTCTTTGCTTAAATTCACTAAATGAATACATTTTTTTGAATTCCATACTAGTAGCAATCATCATGTGCCATGCGATAAGCATGGGTGGTCATGTTTCGCCATCTCAAACGATCACCAGATTTGTGGATTAGCTCTGTGTTCTTGTCTCAACCATGCCATGTGGCCAAGTCATCCAGATATTTACTGCGCTGCCTTCCTTTTATTTTATTTTCAGTCTTGCCTGTTGTCACCAAGTTCTCTAGTTTATTTCTTCTCATAACGTGCCCAAAAACTTGTGACTGTCTACATCTAATTTCTCTAATTAGTTTACGGTTTTCATTTGCTTCCTGTAAGATTTGAAAATTGGTTTTTCTGTCTGTCCAATACATAATACAATATTGTAACACAAACCTGGGGCTAATCTAATCATTGGTTAGTAGACAGTGTACATAAGAGATAACAGGGCAATCAAATTTCAAGAAAGTAAAAATATCAATAATTTCATATCAATTCAAGCCCAGCACAACATATTATCCACTCATGTAAACCTCTTACTATCCACACATGTCAACCTCTTACTACCCACTCATTTAAATTCTTACTACCCACTCATTTAAACAAAATACTCTTACAACCCACTCATTTAAACCTCCTCCAATCTTTCTTTCCTCCAGTTTTCCAAGCCTGCAAAGCTTAAAGTGACAAGTATGTAATCAAATGAGCCATCAGTAATTGCAGCAACATATATAGAAACAATCAAATGCCATTAAAACAATAAATGTGTAGTTTATGTGCAACATGATTTGGAAAATAGTTCTACAGGTGTGGAAAAAAAAACAATAAAGAACCATTTCACACACCTTGAGGTATTGAGTATAAAGTGCTAGCTCCATATTTGTATAGATCAAGCCACACTCAATGAGTGATGTGGTCAGTATCACACTGGCTGCCTTTACTGTCCAGAGTATTTCCTGGTACCCATTTTCATCTGTGTCAACCTGATAACCAATGTCAATTTTGAAACATCTGCCTCACTGGGGATTTGAACATGTTTTTTTTTTGGGCGCTTGCTCAACTTGAACTCAAGCATAGTCTATACACACTACTTCTACTAGCAATGGACTGAACTTTGCGTATGGATTAGCTTTTTCTGTTACCAGTGTCCCAAGCCATCAGGCGAACCCACTCCGACTTCAGACGTACTTGTAATTTACGTCCCCAAGTCAAGGACGAGAAGTCAACAGTTTAGTCCAACTGTCTGATCTAGGGGTTGAACCCCTTAGCTTGATTTGAACATATGACCTTCAGGTCGGCAGGCAAGCATGCTTGCCACAGAGCTCCTGTAGGTGTTTATTTTCTTTAAAATAAAAATCAATATATTGACAAGTTGCATTTGTCTGTACATTACATACAATTGTAACATTTCTTTTTTAGAAACAAAGCTATTGTTACAAAGCTGCTGTTACTGTACACCACTGCTCTCAAGCCGATCTTCTATATAACATTGTAACCGTTACCACAAGGCACTAGCTACTTAAAAATATACATGATATTAATTAGACATTGACAATCATTAGACCAAAAATCACTTAACAATGAGCATCTATAAATCAAATCTAGAAATACATCTATAAACACTCATGCAAGATCATGAATATGAACAGCAATATGGTTATATATTATGTTCAATAAAGACATAAATTGATATGTACAGAAAGTTTATTCTGGATTTCTGAGGGTCCTCATGGTGAAATGGTCAGGCTGTCTGCCTTCAGCTCTGAAGGTCTTGGGTTTATTTTTAGACTGTGTAGTTCAGATTACAAGTGCAGTTTTTCAGGATACACCTTGTGCGTCATCGCTTAGGCTACAGATTTCATGCTGTGTGCAATGCTTTCGGCAGGTCACCTGCTGTTCAGCAGAGAGAGACCCAGCGAGACGGGTTTAAATTTGGTGCTGTGAAGTCAATCCCATGTGCTCTAACATTTATTTTTGAATAATCATGCCAGAAATTCAGTAATCGTGGCATTTGAAACTTCAGCAAACTTTCAGTTTCATTTTCTGGAGGTTATAATTGTGAATATGTCTATATATCTATATGTACATGTGCAACAATGGTCTTTCTTACAGACTCACTGTTGGAAATTATCCGAGTGGGTAAGAATGCTCAATCTTAAACATCCGGTGTGCTGATGCTGAGGTAGCGATTTCAACACCTACACCAGTCAGTTGGACTAAATTGTTGACTTCTCGTTCTTGACTTGGGGACGTAAATTATTAGAACCTCAGAAATCGGAATGGGTTAGCCAAATGGCAAGGGACACTAATCCACATGCAAGAATCAGTCCAGTGTACTAAAAGTACTAGCGCGTGTGTGGACTACACTTGAGTTCAAAGCCAGTGAACATACACAAAAACTCACTGTTGGGGAGTACATGCTTGCTTGTGTTCGCTGGTTGTGATCTCCAGCGCGAAGTCCTGTATATCGGATGAAGACATCCTGTTGTCCAACATCAGTGTGATGTCATACAGGACCTGAGGTTTGCGTGAGTATCCGTTGTCCCATGTCTGGCTTATTGGTGTGCAGACTGGTGGTTCCTCGCTGTGCAGGCAGATACTCTCCCTCTTCAGAATAATCAGCGATCCTACCACGTTAGCCAGGACTCCAAAGAGATCTGTTGGCCAGGATGCATGACTAGGACGTGTTAGTAGGCCTTGGCCAGTATAAAACCTGGCCCTGGTGCCTTGGAAACACCTCTGCGTCCCAGGGGAGTAAATGATTGGCAGTAGTAACTGAAGTCCATTACTTCAGACTGACTCATAAATGAAATTTTCACATATCAATACACAGAGGGCTTGAAATTACTTGCAGAAATACTGAAATTGATTACAAGCCAGATATTTGACCTAACCTTGACTTTTGGAGTTCCATCAACTGGGGCCCTTCTATGTGTAATTTAAACACAGAAGACACAAACAATGTTTTGCATTATTTATTGTCTGGCATATTTCTCTGCATCTGGCCAGGTGTATACTGACGAAATGCAGCGATGCAGAAAAATATTCCAGGCCATAAATCATGCAAGATATTGCTTGTGACATCTGTGTTTAAATTCACTAAAGGAATACATTGTTTTAAGTGTAGTTTAGTATATTTGGAGTTGCTTCAATTATAGCACAGTATATTAACAATAATATAGTAGTGAAAAACAACTTGCAAATAACTGAGCTGTATATTTTACCAGTGTTTGAAACCTCCCACTGAAGGTAACAACATTCTACACTTATCATCAGTTAACTTTCAGGTGAATTAAGTGTATGGTACCAAACAATAAGTAACGGAATTGATTAACTCATTGGCACCTTGCCATCGTGACAGATTATAGTTTGTTACATTGTGCTTCAAAAATGACATAATAACTACAACCATCGTGATAAGACCAGAGATGTTATACCTATCCATAGCACAAAACCTGGGCTAAATTGAAGTGATCACGAGTCGCCCATGCAGCATGATTCCTCTCTCGGCCTGTCTAGTTTAACCAGAGTAAAGGTAACACAACACATCTGTAACAAGACAAGTTACAGAAGCTGCCAAATCAGCAAAACAATGCTCTAACTGTCTGCCTGTCAGAGCTTTGATCCTAGATCAGTGTTGACCAAGTCTTAGGGCAAAGGAATGTTTTTACACTACATATTAAGCATATGAGGCTAGACCCATATTTTCATAGACCAATCAATCACCCAATGAGTTATTTTGTCAATTTCACACCATCCACAACTACATACCAAAATATGTCCTGGTACTCATTTTTGTATGGCCTGACCATTGACCTTGAAGCCAATGTCAATTTTTTAAAATACACATCTATGGGGATTTGAACACAGGACCACCAGGCCAAGCGGCAAGCATGCAGGTCACTGCACAACTATAGCTTCCATATATAGAGCTGTACATCTATTTTATTAATATAAACATATCAAAACTATAATAAACATCATAAAAATGAAGTCACTCTATTTACATGCCATTTTATGAGGCTCAGTTGATCTCACACAAAGCTCAACACTACCACTAGTCAGGATTGGACTCCAAACCTAGTGGGCAGGCAAGTACCCTAACCATGACACCACTGATACTCCTGACAGCAAATAAGAAGAATGTTCACCGTAGCAGAATATGATAGTACATATGTGAGTTTTAAAAGTTATGCTAAAATCTTGTGGAGAAATAGCAAGCGCAAACATTGTATACTTTAACTCACAAATATATTATATTTCTCCGTTCCCCTTTCAATGGTAGTGTTCAACATCTAGTTATGCACCTGAAAGGTCAACGTGTTCGACTTCGGCCTGTATTTGTGCAATGTTTGCTTCCTCTAGATAGATTACATCCAAGGTTAACCCGTGGGTAGGTTTTCTTTCCTAACAATACTGGAACTATTAGTGTTGGAACTCTTCGCTGGCTGCTGAGGATGGAGGCGGAGCGCTTATGGGAATGTCCCGAATGCTGTGATGTCGGGTCCTAAATCAATCAATCAATCAATCAATCTTTCCTAACAATTGTGCCAGGGCAGTGGAACTTAGAGTCTACCCTTTTGCGATTTCCAACTGCCATGTGATTTTTACCTTGCACACGAGAACTTTGGTTGTTTGCCCTTATCCAAGAAGGTATCAGATCTCACTACCCACGGGGGGCATGCAATATTATTAGTCACTAATTGTAAACATATCCAGCCCTATGTGGATATCTACCCTGGAATCTTCTTAGGCAGACACTTTGGCTCTCTGTTGCAAATCAATAGGATTTCACTATGATAAAAAATGAAATTATGCATAATGACACAGTTTAGCTCAACGTTGTTAATTCATTATCATCATCATGAGCCCTGCCAGATGGCAAAAGCATTCATTGCTCTCCACAGATCTCGGTCTGTGTTCTGGGTCATTTCTGCTGAAGATATTCCTCCACGCCACCGTCTCAATGCACACAGCATAATTTCTCTTGGTCGACCTCTCCCTTTTTCCCCCTCAATCTTTCCAGTTGTCATGATATTCTATAATGCATCTCTTCTCATCACATAACCAAAGAAAGCTGTTTGTCTCTTTCTCATTATTTAATATAATGTTCTAGTTTCATTAGCCTCTTTCAGGCAATCATCGTTAGTTACTCTGGCAGTCAAGGAACTTGCAACATTTGTCTCAGGAACCACATCTCTGTTGCTTCCAAGTTCTCCCTAATTTGTTCACTTACATTGCATTTGCATTACATACACATTAATAATAGCACTGGAATATGCTTATAACAATAAGTCATGTCACTAACATGTGACATGCAGCAACAAGTGAAGTGACAATGCTGTTTAGTGTCTCTTATATTCTCAGATGGTATGTCATCATATACGCATATAAGGGAGAGAAATAGACTATCAATAAACGTAGAAATGAATTATAATAAGTGGGAAGAGGTTTAAACATAAAGAAAATAAAGAAAAATATTTGCAAAGAAATTTTATAAGGGTTAGTATGAAAAAATAAATAACTGGTATGCAGTTCCACATTTCAGAAAAGAATTATCAAATAGGAACAACTATGTGCATACTGACTGACTGGCACCTTGCCGTCTTGACAGAGGATAGTTTGTAAAATGGAGTTATACCTCTCCATAACACAAAGCCAGGGCTAAATTTAGAGACCATGTGTTGCCCATGTAACATAATTCCTCTCTCAACCTGCCTAGTTTACTCCAGAGGAAAGGCAATACCAATATGTCTGGAACAAGACAAGCTGCAGAAGCTGCCGGATCAGCAAAGCAATGCTCTAACAGTCCGTCTGTCAGAGATTCCATCCCAGACTAGTTGCCGACCAAGGTTTAGAGCCTGCATACTACACATGCTATAAGATCCCTTGCCAGTTGGTAAACAGTAGGTTAGAACTGACCACTGCCTTGACAGTATTCCAAACATTATAAAAATGAAACACAAATATTATTTGTGTTCAAAACTCCATTGCGATGAGGATTTTATAAAATTAACACAGGCTCCAGCGGATTCCAAGGTTTGAAAATTGGCCAGGTTTTTCAGGTCGAGCTAGCCTAAAATGAGCACCAAGAAATTGGGAACTTTCGGGAGCATAAAGGGTCCTTTACTTTTACTTATCCAGTTGGATTCAGTTTAAATTTGGCATCAGGAAATATTCTGGGAAATAAAGGTGGCTGGTGTGACAATGACATCAGCTACGAAGTGCCAATTGGACTATTAATCAAGGTGGACAAAAGGTCTTTTCCAAGCATATTTTCAATATACCATGTGACATAGAAACAGTGTGTTTATCTTTAGTATTGTAGAAGCTGAAACACCTCTGAGCCATTCTGATAAGAAAAAAATTCAATTTTTCCACTAACGAGGATTGAATCCTGGACTAATGTGGTAGTAACTGGGAGAACTACCTAATACAAGTACCAGGACTTCAATTACAAAAATAGACAAACTGGAATGCAGATGTACAGATATGATCATGATTTCAATGGCTCAACAGAATAAACGGGAGTGCAGACATGCAGAAACAGATGTGACTCCAGACAAAATGAAGGATAATTGTTGTTCTGGACATCAGTCTCTTTTGTGTTTGTTCAATGTAGGATAGTTTTTTTAAAAAGTTAGTTGTATATCCTTTACAGGACATCACAGTCAAGACCAGTATTTTTTGCTGTTGTGATCTCTGGCAAGATAATGTTCAGTAGTTTACAATTACTTTCTGAACGACTGGCACCCATATCATTTCGTAAAATACCAACGCAAGGCAGTCTTCTGCCTAATCACCCGCAGCTGTTTTTCGAATGCTGGTTGCGGGAATACGAACTGCATCCGTAACCCCTTTGCCATATATCAGGAATGTAGGATAGTAGTTGTGTTGTATTTGTTTACAATGGAGCTGCACTTTTGACAGACACAACTGGTTTAGTTTAGTGTTTATTGCCTTCAGTTCACCTCCTGGGTTCTGGACATTAATGTATAAGACAAATGGACAGCATTTGTCAAAAGTAAATTGTTCACAGTTGATGATATCCTACAAACAGAATTAATGGATAACAGCCATCCCAATACTATATTCTACAAGACATTTAAAATAAAAGAAAGAAAAGGTAAATCATTACATTTTCAAGCTCAGTCATTACAAATGAATTAAACACTTTTGAATTACATGAACAAAGATAATGCATACAGATAAAACTAATATGGAGAAATAAATATATGTCAAAATTGGAGGTAGTGGAAAATTTCTTGGGTCATTAATTACCAACAATGGTGACACAATGAAAGAAATTAAAAGACAAATATCTATTGATCTTCAAAAACTAAAACAACTGAATAAATTGTGTCTTTTTTTGTGCATATCCTTTTATCCTTTACAGGACATCGCTGTCAATATCAGCATCTTTCAGCTGATTGTTGATTTCTTGGCAAGATCACGCTCAGTAAATTGCCATTGCTTTCTGAGCGGCCGGCTCACATACCCCGTAAGTTACCGACCCGATTTGAACCACTGCTGATTCTCACCATCGTTACATTACTTATGAAAGTATATGAGACTACGGAGAAAAGTCGCTAACCTCTAGGCCAGGAAGCCGGCTTGGGACATTTAGACCTACAAAAATATTTTTAAGAGCATGAATCTTTCCCATTGCAACATACACCTGTAAGACCTGGACACTTATTGAACAAGCTGAAAAGCACATAAATGCCTTTGAATATAAATGTTATAGACGAATTCTAAGAATATCTTGGAAACAGAAAAGAACAAATGCATCCTTACAACAAGATCTGAATACTGAAGAAGGTTGGCTACTAAAGACAATAAAACAAAGAAAATTTTAAATATTTTTGGTCACTTGAAATGTCATCAAAGTTTGCAGAGAACAATAATGGAAGGGTTTATGCCCGGGAAAAGAGAAAGAGGAATGCCAAAGAGAATATGTGGCAGATGATCTCCAGATGGGTGTATCAGATGTGGCAGATGATCTCCAGATGGGTGTATCGGATGTGGCAGATGATCTCCAGATGGGTGTATCAGATGTGGTAGATGATCTCCAGATGGGTGTATCGGATGTGGTAGATGATCTCCAGATGGGTGTATCGGATGTGGTAGATGATCTCCAGATGGGTGTATCAGATGTGGTAGATGATCTCCAGATGGGTGTATCAGATGTGGTAGATGATCTCCAGATGGGTGTATCAGATGTGGTAGATGATCTCCAGATGGGTGTATCAGATGTGGTAGATGATCTCCAGATGGGTGTATCAGATGTGGTAGATGATCTCCAGATGGGTGTATCGGATGTGGTAGATGATCTCCAGATGGGTGTGTATCGGATGTGGTAGGATGATCTCCAGGATGGGTTGTATCGGATGTGGTAGATGATCTCCAGATGGGTGTATCAGATGTGGTAGATGATCTCCAGATGGGTGTATCAGATGTGGTAGATGATCTCCAGATGGGTGTATCAGATGTGGTAGATGATCTCCAGATGGGTGTATCATAAATAGATGGGTGTATCATATGTGGCAGATGATCTCCAGATGGGTGTATCATAAATAGATGGGTGTATCAGATGTGGTACATCTTGCTAATGATCTAGAACCCTGAGATGATCCGAAGGTTTGGCTTGCGACCTGACCTTGTACTTAGCTCGTCAGCCAAGCAGCTAACGCTGACTGAGCTGACTGTCCCGTACGAATTGAATATTGAGGAGCAGTTGATCACCTGTACAAGACAGAGAAGTACAATGACATGGTTGCAAGTCATAGGGGGGAGGAGTACACCGTCAGGCTGTTCGCCGTCGAGGTGGGCACTAGAGGTCTTGTCTCCCACTTCGTGTTTGATGTGCTAAAGCGAATGGGCATGAAAGGATGAGTAAAAGCTCGGGCCCAGAAGCAACTGTCTGAGGCAGCAGAAAAGGCCTCGTGCTGGCTATGGAATCCTAGAGTGGAATGAGTCTCGAAACTAGAATGGTTAGAAGCGGTAACTGCAGTACCAACAATTTCTCAACCAAGACCACAAACTTTACAATGTCTCATGTCAGCTCTTTAGCCTTTCCTCCGAACGTGAGTGGTGAGTCTGATTGCAGTCGATCACGCAAATGTTGGCCAAAGTCCAACTCCGTAATATAGCGATAATCGACCGTAGGTTGCACCCAGTCAGCTGCAGAGAGACCAAGAGGTGGGTCAAGAAAAGAAGTTTTGGCTTCTTAGTAGGGTGCGGCGCCGTGAATGGGGCACGGAGAAGGAACACAGCAACAAAGACATATGGAGGCGACAGAGGCCATGACATGGGATGAAGCTGGCATCCCAAAACCACACATGCTAAGGGGCAAGCACAGGCTGCATGGGCTCTCCCCACCGAAGGAGGGAGTGCTTGAGAGGGGACAAGGTAACAGCGAAGGGACAAGCGTAACATCAGGGATAACTAATGTGACTGAACGTCTCCATGGCAGGAGTAAGACGCCCGGAGTCATGACCCGGACGGGACCGCCCCTAGAAAGTATCAAAACATTAAAGGTCCAAAATACTTGGGGGAAGGGTGTTTCCTTCTGACGATCAGAAGCCCCCTGCTGTGTTTGTTCCGCGTCAGAGTTATTACAATTAACCAGAAGTTTTCCGGAAGGTTGTTACAGAAGCGAGGTTCTGCAAAGGACATGCTACTGAAAGAATGAACGAATGAATTACATGACATTTTAATTCATATTTCAAAATGTACAAAATTAATACCAGTCTGTTTTGTTAATTTAAAGGTGATTGAAATGATGGTTGCCAAAAGGTTGTCAAAATTGA
The DNA here is from genome assembly GCA_014155875.1 of Cepaea nemoralis. NCBI lineage: Eukaryota > Metazoa > Mollusca > Gastropoda > Stylommatophora > Helicidae > Cepaea > Cepaea nemoralis. The sequence goes on along the minus strand of JACEFZ010008930.1, from coordinate 332,384 downwards.
GCTGACTACAGCTACAAGCTTAAACCAAAACAATATATGTGTGTAATTATATACGTGGAAGTAATAGAAGCTAAGTGGCTGTTGTCATGGCAGTGGTAGTACCTAGATGGCTGTTATTATAGAGATACAGTAGCTAAGTGACGTTATTCTGAAAGTTATTGAAGCTAAGCAACTGTTATCACATCTGTAATCATGACGGTGATATTAGCTGGTTAGCTGTAATAAATCCATCAAGTGGGATTTGACTGCTGTCAATTAAAATGTTGCCCATGATGGTAATCAAAACATTTTTATGCTGTGCTATGTTTATGCTGTTGAACAACATTACTGCACATTGGGCATTCCCATAAGCATGCTCAAACCACCGATGCAGCAGCTATCCCAAAGTATTTCTGCTCACTGTTTCTATAAGGAGTTGCTTAATGTAATGTCTGCAGTCATTTTATCATGGATATTTATAAAACATTTTACTTACATTTTTAATAGAATAATTTTTAAGGTTATTGCTCATTATTGCTTTTTCTGTAGCATGTTGTTGCATTCATTGCTTAAATCCTCATACTGTTCACACACAAATTTTCTTTTATTTCATAACTGAAATATTAATCCTCTTATCTTCATAGTTCTCATCAATCTTATAGTCAGCAATCGGGAGATTCATTAGAAATGTGTCCATCATATGTGCAGCTGTGCAGCAGTCTTGTTAATTACCATTTAACAGGTTTCTAACCTGATTTAAAGAAGACAAGCCTCTTTCTTGCCTTTAACCCTTTTAGCCTTTAACCTCTTTGCCTTTAACCCCTTTAGCCTATAACAGCCTACAAACAGTTTATAAAACAATAAATGCAAGAGGAAGTAATCAAACTAAACATGCAAATTATAACAATTAATAATGAAAAGATATTACATGTTAAAGTAAACAAATGATGCATACAATTTATGCTAAAATAATGTTTCAAAAATTGTCATCTGAGCTCATATTATCAGTATGTCTAAACTTTGACTTATGCACACAGCTTGTTTCATTCACGGTTTCCAACTGTATTTTTTAAGAATGTGCCAAAGTATAGACTGGACATGTTCTTTTTACATTTTTGTCAAACAAAGTTTCAGGTCTGTAGTGTTAGAAAAACCATTAATATAAAAAGAGAAGCCTGATACTTTCTTCCCCATGCCGGCCTATGGAACACCTTTGGGCAATGTGGAGTATCCTTTAGTCTACTAAACTTGGTAATGTGATACCATGGTACCATTTGTTGGGTTGAACTTCAGAGCAACACACAGGCTAAACAAAATGCTGTAGAGTGCTCTTTTACACACTTTTAAGTGCATTGGGCATATGGCTCTAGATCCATATTTTTATAGACCAATCAGAACTCGGTCGGTGATGTGGTCATTGTCTTGCCAGAACCAATAGAAAGTTGTTTAAGGTCTCAAGTTTACAAGGGTAGGGATATAATCTCTTCATAGAGACAATGGCTTCAGTCTAGGACAAGTCTCTTCATTGACAAGAAGAAAATCAATGGCAGGCAACCTTCTTTATTAAAGCATAGAAACAATTGAATTCAAAGAAATTATGGATAATATATAAAATATTTTGGGCATGTAAAAAAAATATGAATGTCTGGAAAAGATAACTACAGACAGAGGTGAACGGGGGAGGTGAACCAGGGAAGTGAATAAGAGAAAGACCCCAATGTAAATGGATTCATGATGTGATAGGTAATTTACAAATGACAGCAACAGATGAAGAACATGTGGCTTATGATAGAGGGACATTTCAAAACACTATTATGGGGGGAAATTTCTGCACAGGATACGCCACTGGATTATGATGATATTACAATAAATAAACCAGTTCCTCGAGAAGGTTAACCCAGTCAACAAACGCCTGAAGAAGTCAGATGTGTTGGTCGAGAATGTTAACCCAGTCAACAAACCAGTTCCCCGAGAAGGTTAACCTAGTCAACAAGCATCTGAAGAAGTCAGATGTGTTGGCCGAGAAGATTAACCCAGTCAAAAAATGCCTGAATAAGTCAGTTAACCCAGTCAACAAACGCCTGAAGAAGTCAGATGTGACAGCCAAAAGACGCAAATATCGTAGCCCTGCTGTAAATAGGCACAATGCAATTATGTCCAAAATAAACATTTGGGACGAACGAAGAAGATTAACCAGTTTTCTTTATGGAGCTGAAAGCAAGTAAATAGTTAGACTCTTTCTAAATGCGTTGATGTGATTTTGGGCATATGGTGCTAACTCAGTATTTGTACTGACCAATCAGTTTTCTGGAGTCAATATTAGACTGGCATGACCTGGAAGGTCAATTAAAAAATCCACCTCAGTGTCAATTCAACTCATAACCAATCAGGCAGGCAAGTGTACTAGTCACAGCGCTATGGCAGTTTCCTTTGTATGTTGAGACCAAACACAAAAAATATGCTAGCACAACATGCACTGTTTTGTAGACACAGACAAAAGCTGTTACACATGCTCCGCGGCTTGGAACAGAATGATTACATCTAAGTTTGTTGTATGTACAACCAAATCAATGAACTTTTATAAATGACAATAATAATGATAATCAAGATAGAATATTCACAGATGCCAATGGATGAAGAAGGCTCTTGAGATTAATATAACTATTATTCTAAGAAAGTTCACTTACACACATGTTGGCAAGAGCAAAATGTGTGGACATTCTCCGGTTGTACCCAAACTCCAGAGAACGATTATTGCACAGTCTCACACAAATTTCTCTGGTATAAGGCTTCATTCATGTCCATTTTACATATAACTATTCCATTACTCTTCTTATCCTCTTCAAAAGAATCTAAACCCACACCTTTAGCCTTTACTGGTGACTGCAATACCACCTTGCAATTTAAGGTACTTGGAATGATGTACTTTTCAGACTCCACATCAGACATGTCAGAGTTATCAAGCAAAGCATGAGTTTCGGAAATGCTATTCCCATATGAGCTTGGGTACGATTCAGTCTCTGACAGGACCTCAGGTTCAAAACTTTGTTCTACGTTGATTTCACAGTTTTCCTTGGCAGACAGACTCCCTGGGGAACATGAAATGCCCTGTGGGAGTTCTTCTGGAATCTGTGGCCAGGTATTGTCTTTTGTGGCTTTCGTAGTTGGCATCGGTTTTAAAACTCTCATGGGGTAAGTTATTGATCCGATAGAGTTTCTATCAGAATGCAGGTCTGAAAACTGAGTAAGGTTTTTGGAGGTATGATTCTCTAAGGCAGCCTGATTTCTATTATGTTGCAGATTTGAACTGCTGTATGTCCTGATTCCCATATTCACTAATTTACTATTGAAATTCTTGCCAGGGGTGCTGCCACGTTGGTTCTTGAAATTAATCTTTTTGTAGCTGGACATTCTTTTGATGCGATAATTGTGGTCTTCAGAATTCAGGAAGTATGTCAAAAGACTGCCTTTTCCCTGAAATAGTCAAGAGATAGATTTAAAATATGATAGTTATCTTTACATTTTAAACTACTTGGGTAATATTTGTTTTGTTTAGAAGCTAATTGATTTGTTTAAATTTCTAATTGTTCAACTGAAACACAAAAGTGTAGGACTTTGACACCAGTGAATCCACTTCTTGTCCAGTAAGAGACTTGGAAGTTAGAATTGGCATACAGCCAGACACGAAAGGCACATAGGGAGAATGAGGGTCCTCGTCAACCAACACAAAATTATAATTATTAGCCGCCAGATGATGATTTTGAGAGGATCTGAGAACCTATGGACTTATCAAGAGTGCAAGGATGACACTCAATAGATAATTAACAAACATTAAATGCTAAACTAAGCAAAAGGTTAAAAAGAGGTATATGGCAATATGATAGATTTTATTGCACTGAGTTTTATCTCATATTCCCTCAATCTCTCTCTCTCTGCAGAGCAGCTAACCTGCTGAAAGTATCACACTGCGCACAAACTCCATAGCTCTAACAACGATCTCCAGAGGTCTCCAAAAATGTTTTCGAGAATCAAACGATGAAGTTTGAAAGCTAACTATTGACCTACTGATCATGAGACAGACAGTTTAAACATTTCACCACAGAAACAACAGACAGTTTAAACATTTCACCACAGAAACAACAGACAGTTTAAACATTTCACCACAGAAACAACAGACAGTTTAAACATTTCACCACAGAAACAACAGACAGTTTAAACATTTCACCACAGAAACAACAGACAGTTTACACATTTCACTACAGAAACAACAGACAGTTTACACATTTCACCACAGAAACATTCTAAAGCAAGAATATAATTTACTGACATAGAAAGTCAACAGAAAAGTAAGCCAGATTATTAAACTTACCAAATAAAACATGTAGAATCAAATGTCAGTAATCATACCATATAAACATCTTTCTCTCACTCACTCTCAATCGCTCGCTCACTAACTCACTCACTCTCACTCTTTCTCTCTTGCACTCACACACTCACTTACTCATGCACACACAGAGAATACTATAAAGCTACAGTAAGGTAAGATCATGTCATAGCAGATACTATATTCATGTGAAAGACCAGCATTTGCATAATCTTTATGAGATGTGGTGACCTGTTACCTTCTTTGACACTCTCTCTTTTTCTAGCTTAGGGCAAAGTGAAATACTTATTTCACAAGTGTGAGTCAGTTCACATAACCATGAAGGCCACATTAATCCAAGAGATAGCAAACTGATTATCCGTAAGAAAACATTGCTGAGACTATTTTCATACAACGCCAAAAAAAAAACAAAAAACTTAGTGACAACAAGAACACAAACAAACAACAAATCTTATTAACTCCAAGCTAGGACACAGATTCAGATAAGTACCCTTAATGTTATTGTCATGTAGTGTGTTTCATGTAGTTTTGTATTTCTTTGTGTTTGTCTGTTCTGTGCTGATGAAGGCTTGGGCCGCAAAGTCCAATTTGTTTCTTGTAATAGTGTTTTAGTAAAGCTCACAATCTACTTCTTGTTTTTTGGTGATTCATTCATTGCTTATTAACAGATACAGTGCCAAAGTATAATATATTGCCACATGTGACAACCCATTTGGACAGAAGGATGATATATTGCAATACTGGGGGTCACTGTTTGTTTTATTTTGTTTTGTGGATTCTTCCACAGTTTGCATGTTCAGTGAATAGAAATTACATGATAATATTTGAATGTGTACCATGTTTGGTCCAAACCTACAGTTTGTTTGTTTGTTTTGTGGTAATAGCAATTCACAGTTTGTTTTAATTTTACCTTCATTTCTGTGAATCCTCTCTCCTCCAGACTGTAGCCTCCTAGTTTATCCAAGATTTGCTTACAGTCAGCACTGCAGTGGATCTTTAGAGCTGTGGCACAGAAATATATTTGGTGTTACAAACTTATATTGGAGACTCGAGTCCTTAGAACATGCAGATAGGAGAAAAGCTGTCAATATACCCAAATGGGATCTTCAGATAAACAGATTGGTGTTACAATCCCTGATAATAAGTTGCAATCTTTTAGAATAAGATTAAGAATGTTGCAATCTCTTACAATAAGATTGTTGTTACAGTCTCTTCTCTTCGTCTTTCACCTGTTATCCTCTACTGAGACATATACCCTTAACTAGCTCTCTCGGAGCCATCCCATCTTTAGTTTTCCCAGTCCATGTTCTCCCCCACAATAATCATACCAGTCTATATTTCAGTTATCCCTGTGTTTTCGGGGCTTCCTCTATTTCTTCTTGAGTTGTGGATTCCAGAGAAGTTTAGTTTAGTTTAGTCATTGGATCAACATCACGGCACATGGTTTAACCCATAAGTGCTCCGTTTTCCTCCTAACTCAAACCTGAGTCTGGAGAAACTCAGCTCAATGCACGAACCCCGTTGCATCGTCGAGGATCCTGAAATACTTTGGGTAGATTTTTAACTCAAAATTTTGCCTGGGCAGCGCCGTTAGGCTACTCTTTCTCGATTTTCAACTGCCAAGGGATTTTTTACTTGCGCAACAATACACACGGGCATCCGATCTCACTACCCAGAGACCAGGGGAAATTTTATTACTGGTTGTCCAGGTGGATTTTTTAAATAAATCCCGGTCCTCACCGGGGTCTGAACCCGGAACCTCCAGCACTCGAGGCGGACACCATACCTCCAGAGAAAGGTTTTTCTAGTTATGCTATTCTCAGGTTTTCTCAGTGCATGTCCCATCCAGTGCTGGCTTCTTTTCTTCTTCTCTTGGTTCATGGATATTTGTTAATATTTGTGTTTATGTTCACTCACGTTGAACTCAGGTTTAGTCCATACATGTCCTACTACTTCTAGTGCACTGGAAGATTATTGTTGCACTCTCTGACAATAACATTGTTGTTAGAATCTCAGGTTAGAGACCCATTATTCTAAGAAAGGTGCACAAGAAAAATAAAAGCACAGAAATTTAAGTTATAGAAATTAATACAGCCGCATATTTGGGGTACAAATAATTTTTTTTTTTAAAAACAATTATTTAAATCATAGTAGTTAACATTTCCTGGACAAAAATAAAATTAAATATACTCAGATGGAAATCTTAAACAAGTGGGCAGTGAATAACATTTAAGCAACATAAAACACAGTAAAATATTCGATGACAGACAGAAGTGGAGGGTCATGACAGCCAATGCCTGCTCCAAACCAGACACGCGAGGAAGATACATTCTGATTTACCAAATATATTTTTACCTTACAAAACACACGCCCACACACATGCCTACACACTCATATGTATAAGTGTAGACATTTAGTTAATGCGTCCTAAATTACACAGTAAAACAGTTACCAATCTGTAATTATATGCTCAACTTAACAATACTGCTATCTTCCAAGTCTTCTGCAAATATTTAGTAACCATATTATTATGACACTAGTATTTCATTGTCATTGTTAGGTAATCATCTTCTTGCTTATTTTGAATAGGTTCACTGAAAAGTTATCTTCTTATGTGTCTCAGTCTCTTCTATGTTCAGATATTGTTTCTCTTTTGAAGGGTATTTAACTCAGTCGTGAGATAGGTGCCTGTTAACAGATTCATTCCCCAACAAAAAGTAGGTTTGGACCAAACAAAAATGGATGGCGGGAAATTGGATGTAGGGATGTGTCAGTTATTACTTAAAAGTTGTTAAATTGTAGCAGACATGTTATATTATATATCAATTTAAGCCAGGTTGCTTAGGGAAAACTACTGTATTGATATTTTAACTGGGACAACATTTCTCAAAAACAGTATTGTGGTGATATATTAGCCCATGGCAGATACAGGAAGTCACTTAAGTCATTGGTTGTGTATACACTAGTTGTGATGGGTAGCATAATTGCTGAGCACTTTTTTGCCAACTACCGACTTCAGCACCTGTTTTCAGACAGTGTGCGTCTGTCCCTACTAACTAGGGCATTTGATCTACATTCACTTATCCATCTGCAGAACTTTACCATTGATAATGATAATAATCAACAAATTTGTCTTACGTTCTCCTGTTGACTCCATTCTGTTGGCTGTGTTGACTGTGTCTCCAAATAAGCAGTAGCGAGGCATTTTTAAACCAACTACACCTGCACAACAAGGTCCTGCAATGAACAAAATAACTGTATGTTAGCCTGATTATTTATCTATAATTATATACTACTTGTAGGCAGAACAAAAACCACTATGCTCTTGTTAGGCTGCAGAAGAATGAAAATCAACTGTGATAAATACATTCACAAGTAATGACCCACATTCATAAAAGTACAAATCAGAGGACACGCTAGACTAGTGGTTCTCAACCGGTGTAATGATCATATTGTCTAATGTGCCTATAGCTTTTAATGTTCATATTGTCTAATGTCTTTTAATGTTCATATTGTCTAATGTCTTTTAATGTTCATATTGTCTAATGTCTTTTAATGTTCATATTGTCTAATGTGCCTATAGCTTTTAATGTTCATATTGTCTAATGTCTTTTAATGTTCATACTGTTTAATGTGCCTATAGCTTTTCATGTTCATATTGTCTAATTTGCCCTCTGATCTCCACTTCTTTCTTTTACTTCTGTGTGTGCTAATCAATACCTGTGAATGTGTTTCTCATGATATTTTAAAGGCCCAAGCATTCCCCAGCAAATTATGTGTTTGTGTATGAGATTAAGAAGGAAGACAGAACAAAAAAAAAAGGAACACCAACAAGATAGGTGAAAACAAAAGCACTACTTTCAGTAGGACAAGAAGCCAGAAGCAGATGGTAGCAATGCTGAACAAAAAGAAGATTTATTTGTTGCCATGTCTTGATGAAGACAAAGCCCTTAAATGTCAAAAGCACAAAGTAGAGATAATGTAAGAGACCAATCTCCAGTCCTCTCTTTTGATTGATGTTTGTATGATGTTGCTGTTGTTTATACCCAGAGTAGAATATCTAAACTCTCAAAATATTTTATTAGGATATGGATGTCAAAAGGAAGCTACAACATTAATTTCCCAAGAATAATTTGATTGGCAGTAGCAAAGCTGGGTAGTGCAGGCATTGAGAAAACTCAAGAATAGTATAATTAATAAGTCCTTTCTCAGGACCCCACAGGGCAAGCAAAATAGAAGGAGGCCTAAAAATACACAGAGAAGTGAACAAGAAACAGAAATGAACAATATGGAGAGGCCATGGTCAGTCAGTCAGTCAGTCAGTCAGTCAGTCAGTCAGTCAGTCAGTCAGTCGTGGTTCCAACTTCACGGCAAGGATAGCCCCATTATGCTCCGCTCCTGTGTCAGTTAAAATCACACAAAATGCTCCTCATTGCCCCATGTGAAAAGTGGAACAGACAGATACATGAGTGCAAATTTTTCAGAGACTCATGGAGGTCATCACAAGAGCTACAGAGCTCATACTCTCTGCAACACTATCGACAAACTACTCTGCAGAAAGAGAACAAGCCATATGGGATAAAACCTGGAGAACTAAATGGATTCTCATGTCTTTAAAATCTCTTTAATTAAGTAATATACAATGTATTCACATACTTAATAAACAATCTTAACATTCAGCAATTAACCTTATATTAATACTTAAAATACAATTAATATTCACAGATATAAAACACCACACAATTTGCCAATAGCATTAATACACTTCTTGGTCTTATGAGCATGATCAGAAAATCATAGTACATAATAACCTTTTTTTTTTTAAAAGATATTCTACAGCACAGGCTTGCAAAAGCTTTCAAATAAATCACAGACTGACAATGGTATGACATGCTTAAAGATGTTTATGTGGCCGAAAGGATAAGATTGCTTGCTCTTAAACTTTTCATGCACTTATGGCAGGGTAGGCAATTCAACTCCTTCACTGTCATCATTAAGTTGGATTTACACAACTTCTCATTCAGAAAGAAATGGCAAACTGCTAAATGTAAAATTGCCTAGGAAATTAATCTGGGTTTGATCATAACATTCTGCAAAGGACATACAATATTTGTTACATGATGGTTACCTGAATGAATTCCAATCCTAATGTTCACTTTGTAGTCTAATCTTCCATTGATTTTGAAATGTTTCTGCTTGAGGGCTTCCAGGATTAGTAAAGACATTGAAGCAATTTCTCCTACACAGAAATAAATCAATTATATATATTAAGGTGGTATTAGTCATTGTGATTCATATAGAAAACATTTTAAAACTACTGTGGTAGGCAATTTAAATTACTGTGGGAATATATGTGTGTATATATTTCAGCCTGAAAGATTTATCTCATTGCTTTAGTTTATGTCGTGTGAATTCTGCAGTATGCGCCTGACAATACGCAGCGAAATATGCCAGGCAATAAATTTTGCAACCTATTGTTTGTGTCCTCGTTATTAAAATTATATACCGGCAATTATATGTATGACAGTGAATCATGGAATATGAAGGAACAAATTAAAAAGGGCTTGGAAACAACTGAGATGTGGTTCCTGTGACGAATATTGCAAACACCTTGCACTGTCAGAGTAACTAACAACAATTGCCTGGAAAAGGCTGATGAAAATAGAATATTATATAAAGCTAGAAGACAGAGACAAAGAAACATCATTCTTTAGTCATGTATAGGGAAGAACTAATTGTGACAACCAGAAAGGTCAGTGAGAGAAGAGGCTGAGGCAGATAATGAGAAATGACTGGATGGACTGAGATGGTGACAAAAAATATGTGGCCTTCAATCATATACCCAACATGCTTCAAAATGTTGAAAGGAGTTCTTTTCTTTAATCACTCTTTGCTAAGTCCAATTTTAACACTGAACTAGGAAAATTATTCAGCCATCTAAACATAACTAACATATGTCTCATTTTAACATATGATTGGATAGGAGAGCTAATGAAATATGAATGATTGTAAGCATGCACACAGAATCACAAATTAGATAGAGAGATGGAGACAATAACTAACGAAGTGATTATACGAAGCATGCTGCGAATAACGCCTCCCAAACTAAACAAGCCAATAATGTTACATATCAAATTACACCCACCCTGAAACATCCAGCTTTCCCCATGGAAATTAAGAAGAACATTATAAATACAATTGTTATACCAATGTTGTGCTATCAGTGCTATTATAGGCACTAACTAAAGTAAAGAACATGACAGAAAACTCACTACTTGTAAACTTAGATGCCTGAGAAAAGCAGCGAACAAATCAAGAAAGGACCATATTTATTTATTAGAAACATTGAGATCTATAAAACAGTTGGAGCAATACCAGCTGTTAAGTTCATTTATAGACTTAACTGGTTCAGTCACCTAGTGAGAATGAACCCAATGTCACCAGTGGCGACAGCATACAACATGAAAATGGCAACATCGAGAGGCAGAGGAAGATGATGAAAAAGATGGGTCGACTGAGTCATCAACATCTTAAAAACCCTCAACATTTCAATCTCAGCATACCAAGTAACCAAGCGAGCCCTAGTTCATAAACCAATCATCAAACAAGCCTGTGATGTACCTAATGGCATAGAGCAGTGAAAGAAAAAAGAAAAAAGAAAGACACAGATTCTCATATTACTTCCATCTCTACTTACCCGCATGCCGGTCTCCATTTCGTATAGGAAGACCACTAACCACCATGTAGGCATCACCAATTGTTTCCACTTTGTAGACATCGAACTCTTCAATGATTGAATCAAAACAGGTGTAGAGGTCATTCAGCAGGTCAACCACCTGAGTTAGTAGAACAAAGTAAACGATGTGATTTTATTTCAAGGAAATTTACAAATTGTAGTGTACTAGCTTGTAATTTGACTGCCAACCTGATGGTCATGGGTTTGAATTCACATCTGGGCAGATTCAAATTATTGTACTTGACCTGGGCACCCCTGTCAATCAAGCCTAAAATAGCTACCAAGAAATGTCTTTGGGAGTCAAGGCAACTGACATGATACTGACCACAGCACCCACTGAGTCCTGACTGGTCTATACAAATAATAAAATAATAATAAAATATGGGTCTAACAGTGTATGCTAAATATGCCTTAAGGCGTGCAAATGGGTCTTTTACTTTACTTTTATAACTTATATTACAATTATTAACGAAGAGTTGTTGAGGACTAAAAATATGTTCAGCCATTTCATAAATGTTGCACAAATACTCAAACTGGAAAATATATACAACACTACTCCAAATTCATGGAACAAAAGAAAAAGCAGTGGCTGCATGAATTTACGTGAATGTACATTGTGTCTGTGTTTAGCATGTCTCTTCTTTTCGCAGGAGCAAAATATACCTAACTGTTTCCAGTTCATACTCCAAATGCAGTTCGAAAAATATTATTCTAAGGCTAGATGAAACAACCCAGAAGACTGCAGGATCTGCAAATAACAATGCATTTTATGATGGAAACAAACTTCTTATCCCCCCCCCCCCCACATAACCCTCTTGTCTGGATTCACCACTTTTGATTTGATGTTCTTATAGTCTTGTCAATGCACAGTCGTCATTTAATTCATTTAACCACCCAGCCTCTCTGTGGGCATTCAGTATATCAGTCTAATTCACTGCTCATTTGCTTTCCACAGTAGCCATCCCCTCAAGCCTATAAACATGATTTAATCTCCCAGAATGCATCTCTCACTCAAATAAACAATATATAAACTCTGGTATAGGAACATTCACCTAAGGAGCGACTGCAAGAAGCACATTTACTTGAAGTTAATCAGTGTAAGGAATCTATTTAAATCTCCTACCTCCATCGGAGTACTTGCAGCACTCAGTTGTGTAAAGCCAACAATGTCTGAGAAATAAATGGACACTTGTTCAAACTGTTCTGGTTCAACTCGGTGGCCTCGCTTTAGTTTCTCAGCCACTGACCTAAAACACACAAGTGTATATCATTTTTCATTTATATCAGAAGCATGTGATTATAAAATTACTAAAAAATTAAACTAGTTTTTAAATTATTAGAATGAGAATATGGACGTTAAATTATGCTTATTGTTAGTTAATTGTGTGTCCTTTACAGGACACAATCAACCCTAGAATTGTTGACTATTACAATTTGTGATTTACTAGGCTTTTTCATATTCAGTAGTTTGCCATTGCTTTCTAAATGGCTGACGCCCGTACCATCAAAATCAACCCAAGGCCGTCTGCTTCCAAATCATCTGCAATTGATTTTGAACTCTTGACTTTGTATGTTGGCGAATTGTGAAATGCGTTCACTGTCCCAAAGCCACAGTACCATATAAGTAGACAAGAACATTCAAGCTATGGAGATATGATGCTTGATATATATTGTCAGAATAACATACAGATATCATATCTAACATGTCAGCATAAAGAATAGCACCAGGAAATGTGTAGCGCCTCACAAAGAATTCATAAAATCTAAAACAAGATGCTAATTTCAAATGTATGGTTACATATCAAGAATTTGTTTGTCCAGTATTATAACAGAACCACAGAGGTTAGCATGGCCAAACAAATAAGAATAATAACGGGTTCAACCCCAACACCGGTCAGTTGGACTAAAATTATGACTTATCATCGTTGACTTGGGGACGTAAATTACAAATAACTCTGAAGTCAGAGTGGGTTTGCCTGATGACGAGGGACTCTAGTAGTAGGGAAATCTAATCCACATGTAAAATCAGTCCAATGTACTAGAAGTATTAGTAGCAGGTATATAGACTACACTTAAATTCAAAGCGAGTAAGAGCCCACCCCCCCCCCCCCCCCCCCCCCCCCCCTAAAAAATAAATAAATAACAGAGCCAGAAGAAAAAATGGAAGAATAAAATTACACTGGAAAGTTAAATTAGAGAATTGTCTCTATAAGGAGATCCTCTGCCCACTGTTGCAAAATTGAGACCATAACCAAAAACTAACTGTCAATTACTCTCCAGCTCAATCAATTCCCTGTTCCCATAGTTTCACATAACACTGGTTGGGGTGGGGGAAATATAACAGCTACTCTACAACCTAGGGTGTTCTGTAGGAAAGAAGGACCCTTACTTTTTCTTTAACTTGGGATACCCATTCCCTGCCACTGTTACACACAAAAGCTTTATTCAATCAGAAAATTATCATACGACATGGCCAACAGTTATCTGCTAACCTAGGCAGCATCCTCAAAAGTAAGTTTTCTGTCATTCTCTTCTCTAGTCTCAGCTGTTCTGTTCTCTCAGCTACAAGAGCCTCCAAGTTATTGGCATACTTCTCCATCATGGCCAGCATGTTGTCAAAAATGTTTGATTTCCTGTGAATAATGTAAAAGTCATTTGTATTGAATGAATTAAAACTCTGTGGCTAAAGACAAATCATCATACATTTATTAATGACTCTATACCAGTGAAGAGCCGCAGTATCTTAGTAGTTAGTGTGCTTATCTGCCATGCCTGTGGCAACTAACCTAAACAGGGCACAGCAATAAGCCAAACTGGAGCATGGCAATAAGTCTGTTTGAGGCATGGCAAGAAGCCAGATTGGTGCATGGATATAAACAAAACTGAGAACTGGCAATAAGCTGGATTGAGACATGACAGTAAACCAGATCAGACTTGGTAATAGGCCAGATTACAACATGGAATGCACTAGTATGAGGCATGGCAATAAGCCAGATCACATATGGTAATAGGCCAGATTACAACATGGTAATGCACCAATTGAAACATGGCAATAAACCAGATTTAGGCATGGAAATAAGCCAGTTTGGGGTATAATAATATGCCACACTGAAGCATGATGGTGATAAAATGGCACACACATGGTTTAATATGATCTTTGACTTGGAGATGTAAATTAGAAGTGCCTCAGAAGTCAGAGTGGCTTCGCCTGATAGCAAGGGACTCTGGCAATAGGGACAGCTAATCCTCATGCCAAAACCAGTCTAGTGCACTAGAAGTAGTAGCACACGTGTGGACTACTCTGGAGTTCCGAGTGAGCGAATACAACAAAACACCAACAAAATGAACAAGATAAATAGATCATATTGGCACACCAACATAGCTTATAAACATTTTGGAGCTAAGCCCTTATTTCTTGACCATGCAGCACTCAGTGGGTGATGTGACCATTCTCACGTCCGCTGTCCTACCTCCCACACACAATTTCTGTTACATATTTTATGAGGCTGTAACCTTGTAACCAAGAAAATATCTCATCTCAAGGCGATTTGACCTCAGGACTATAGATCTGATAGTTGAGTGCACTATCCAGTGTGTTCATATGTTCCAATGATTTACAATAAATTAAAGACATAACAATATATGTTTTTTTTATCTAGTTCTCCTCCTCCTCCTCCTCCTCCTCCTCCATCTCCTCCTCCTCCTCCTCCTTCTGTTTCTGTGATTAGTTCCCCATGCTCAGCATTCTAAACAAAGAGTTGAGATGCCTTTATGAATCCAGTCATGCCTGCAGAGACGCCTCCATGAAACCAGCAGACGGTCAGTAGTGGTGCACCATAGTTCCTCTTCTACTTTCAACTTCCGGATCCTGGCGTAAGCTCTCAAATCACCAAGAGAACACATCTGCAGTACATGTTCTGTAGTGCCATTTGACAAGTGGACTGGTCCATTTGGGACTTAGTGGCACAGTGGCTAGCACACTCACCTTCAAGTCCTGTGGTCATGTCTGTGAATATCCATCAAGTAGACTGCTCCCAGATTAACCCAAACCAAGATGAGTATGAGGAAATGTTCTGGGCAGTAAAGGCAGCTAACATGATATTGGTCACTCCCCACATCTCATGTTAACTGAGCTATAAAAATATGGTGATAGCACCATGTACCCAATATGGTGCAGACCTGATAAGGTGCGCTCACCTTATGCCCTAGGCCTAAGAAATAGTTCTTCTTATCAGAAATCCCTCTTATAAGAGACAAGAGACAAAGAAACAAATTGCCAGGAATAAACAAATACTTTTTCACAACAGAAATTCGCCACATCCGAGATCACTGCAAGCTGTTTGCATTGTATGTCTTAAGACAAGTTACAGAAAAAACACGAACTTGCTTTTTTTTCTTAGTGGTCAATATGGGCAGTTTTCAATTTGTAGAAATGGGCTTATAGTGTACAGTATTCTGTGTGGAGTCTAAAAAATGTGACTTGCATTGCCCTGCATGGTGTAAGAATAGGATTTTGTGGGTAGTTGCTGCCTGTTATCTTCCTCCATGTGCTTTTATACTATAGTTAAGTGCCTTTGGTCATACATGCATATTTTTATACTCGTATAATTGTATGCTGTGTCAGGTCTTTGCTAGATATGACTGAACTACCGTATGACAGTAGACGGTACTACCTGCTTTCTGTTAGTGCCAAATGTTGGGTGGCGCTTACCAAACTCAAATACTTACATTGTGCCATCGGCTTCGGGTGGAGGGACGCAAGTGGGAGGGTACGAGCCTTATCCTGGTGAATGGAAATGCAACTAAAGACTAAAATTTCATGGCAGGACAGGCTGACGTGGAATACTGAGAGTTAATGATTCCCAGATAGACGACCTTATAAACCGACTAACCAGGTAGGAGAAGGGTTAACAAACAAAACAGTAAGGATAACCAACCACGGTGTGACCGGAGTCAATGACCCCAATGTTAACGGATTGAACTGTTAACGTAGAAATAACAGCGGCACAGGTCGACGAGAGGGTAGGATGACGAGGTTAAGTCACTGGTCACAAACATAACGAAATGTCGGGTTGAGTGACCAGGCGCATGTGTTTATAGGTCAAGATACGGAAGTGCCCGCAGACAGCACAGGTAAACTGTCGCGTGGACAAATAGGTTTGCGACAAAGGCAGACAGCACTATTGGACAGTATCGCGGTCAAGTGATAAAGACAGGATTGAAAAACCCAGATAGTGTCAGGTGTGTGTGGAGAGGGAGTCAGCGCTGATTACGCGGATGGTGAACTACCGGGAACAGAGTTAAAAGAGCCGCCAGAGTTGGGGCTGATAAGGAGGTGTGGAGATTGGTTACTGAGGAAAATTTCCACAGCATATTGCGGTCTAGATGACTCAGAGTGAAGGAACAAAACAATGAGGGTTTTATAAATAACGGAAAAGTTTCAGATCAGTAATTTTCCACTAACGGTGATAATGAGGTATTGACTTGAGGTGTCAAGCCAGGTCAAGGACTATGCGGCAAAAATGACCTATAAAGAGTGGCCACTTCTTTGTGGAAGTTGAGTGTGATTCTGGATTTCCATGAGACAAGGGAGTATGAAAAGGGTGGTGCTGCGTTCGGAGGAACGTTTGTGTATCTATTGTGCATTAGTACTCCCAATTCAGACAAGGATAATTATAAGGTAAATCACTTTGAAGTAATCTTCTAGCATAGTGGAATAGATGATGCTTAGCGTGTACAAGTAAATACTAGTAGGAATAGTATAGACGTTAGGTGAATCTTCTATCTTATGTCAGAGTGGGTTTTTTCGGAAGCCTTTTCATTTCGGCTGGAGGAAAAGACACTCACATAGGAAAGAATATTAAGCAGACACAGCTCTCATTATTAAATCTTTATTACACAGGTTCCAATACCAGTGCGGGACATATCAACGAAGATATAACACAGATGGCTGTGGTAAAGATCAATCAGTGTTGATAACCCCAAAGAAAGCACTTTCAAATAATAAAGCACGACACTTGTGCATAAGAAAGGAGAGAAAAGAAGTGTCATCGTAAAAAGTAAGGATGACAGAGAACGGAAAATAGAAGACCCTGTAACATAATAGAATGACTCAAATGACTCAGTATCGAAGAGTTGCAAGGCGCATACCAAGGGTCTATACAAATTAAGGACTATCCAGTGTAGAACTTTTACAGGACAAAATAGAAAATACTAGAAAATCGATATTGTTTCCAGGATGGAATTAGGAACGTTATAAAAAAAAAAGCAAAGAACATTCAGTCTAAGCTGACAATATATAGTGATCGGTTTAAGTACAGTGATACAGTGGTGAACAATTTTCCTTACAAAAAACGGATATATCTACAGACTCAAGCAGACGGAGCATTCAGGGTGAGACCGTTCCTTTGTATCTATGTACTGTCCTGTACTTTAGCCGAGAGAAGAGACGAGAGAAGACACGGAGACTATCTATCAACATCTTATCTGGCATCCACACTAGAAGAACATACCAACTACATAGACACTATCCATACCTACACCATAAATACCTTTAATTAATAAATCTTTTATTAATTGTGGAAAGTAATGTTGTCGGTGTATGTGAGAGAGAGAGAGAGGGGGGGGGGGGAATAAGTGAGAGTGAGATATTGTGAAGAGTAGACAGAACGGAGGAGTGTAGACATATGTCAGGCAATATAATAGAAGTAGAAAGGATATATATAGGGTGTGCTTGTGGAGTCCACCTTCCTCCAAGGACAACTAGCTACACAGGCCAGGCCCTCAGCCTTGGTTGGCAACTGGTCTAGTATTGAAGCTCCATCAGGCGAATAGTTAGAACCTTGCTTTGCTGATCCGGCCGCTTCTGGAACTTGTTTTGCTCCATAAGTATCGGTGTTACCTCTCCTCTGGAATGAACAAGGCAGGCCGAGAGAGGGATCACTCTGCATGGGCAACACAAGGTCTCTACAATTCAGCCAAGGCTTTGTGCTATGGAGAGTTATAACTCCATCCCTAGTTCACATGCATCAATTGTGGATGAGCATTTATAGCGCGAATTGGTCTGATCAATCACATACGCTACCGCCATTGGTTGTAGTTATTATGCCTTTTTGAAGCACAATGTAACAAACTATCATCTATCAAGACGGCAAGGTGCCAATGATTAATTGAGTGTCTTTACTTCTTTCAGTGAGTATATCCATGGTTCAAAGAGGCATATGTTGCTTGATATGGTATACGTTCTGGAGGACATCATACATAATTTTCAAGCAAACAGACAGACAATTTCATGCAGTTGTCATACTTACAAATAGCCCTGCTGCACAGGTTTAAAGCGAGTGCGGATGCCATATTTGAAGTCTGGTCTAAAGTTCGGGTCCTCGTCCCAGCAGTCCTGAATCATACTGACCATGTTTACATTACAGGTCAGAGCTGATATGTCTGGACGTAAGATAGGCCTGGTGCGACGCAACAAGTATTCAACAATTTCTGGAATTTAAAGACGGAACACAAATTAGTGAGTTTATGTTTATATGTGGAACATCTGTTCAACATGTGTACATTTGAACGATACCTGTGACTATGTGTTTTAATTGTTTCAGCTCAAGTATTATTCATATATTCACTTCATATGATTATAACTCTGCAGTATGCACCTGATGAAATGCAGCAAAATGTCCTGGCAATAAATTGTGCAAACATATTGTTTGTGCAATATATTGTGCAACATATGTATAAGAGAATACACTGTTTTTAATATATATATACCTACCTGTGTTTGTCATCTTGGTGTCTACTGGCATTTAGTCACTATTATATACCTACCTTTGTTTGTCATCTCAATGTCTACTGGCATTTAGTCACTATTATATACCTACCTGTGTTTGTCATCTTGGTGTCTACTGACATTTAGTCACTATTAGACACATACCTTTGTTTGTCATCTTGGTGTGTCCCCAAGGACCCGCCTTCCCATACAGTTCATACAGAATAATGCCAAATGAGTAGCTGTCTCCTTTCTGATTTGCCAAAACGAAATTTCTGTGGTTGTTGCTGTTGCTGCTGCTGCTGCTAATACTGCCATGGTAGTAAGGGTAGTTGCTACCACTGGCACCACTGTGTCTGCGTCGTCGGAGTGGCAGCATCTCTGGTGCTGTCCACAACAGTCCTGGTTTACAAACAAAAAGTATAAACAGGTTATCTCTGCATGCTGGCTTATAAGGGGTAAAATATCAGGTTTCTAGCTGGTCAATGAACAAGCCTCGACCAATGAATAAGTCGAATAGAGGCCCTTGAGATGTGGATGTACAGAAGATTATGTGGTATTTCATGGAGATAAAAACAATCAAATACAGCGGTTCTGGAAAAACTGGGAATGAAAGGAGAACTGATGAAAGAAATAAGAAAAAGGCAAGTTAAATATTTTGGTCACATTGAAAGACAACACACTAATAAAAACATACTGGTGTGTAAAGTTGAAGGCAGACAATGATACAAGTAACAAGTGAGAAGATAACATCAAGAGGTGGGCAAACAGCAATCGGACAGAATTTACAGTCAAGGCGAGAGACAGAAGGTGTTGGAGATCCATTGTAGCCAATCTTCATTGTGGAGACGGCCCCTTATTGATTTATTGAACTCTGGTTATGCTCGGTGCCGTACTGACAGGTTCATACCAGAATGCGATCAGCGTTGCCAGTAGTGGGTTGTGCTCAATATTTAAATCTCAAACCGAAACAACCAAATAAATCCAATCTATTTTTAACTAATGGTGAGTCTTTCATTGGTCGCTATTTTTAATAGCACCGCGGAGTAATTCATCATCATCATCATCCATCTTCCAGATACAAGTAGTTTAGCAATCTCGACTTACCAGGTTCGGGTCGGGATCACGTGCAAGTGATTTGGGAGTAGACTGCTTTGTGTATACTTTTACAATATTATGCTTGCTTGCTTGCTTGTGTTCGTTGGCTTGAGCTCCAACGTGAAGTCCTGTATGTCGGATGAAGGCATCCTGTTGTCCAACATCAGTGTGATGTCATACAGGACCTGAGTTTTGCGTGAGTATCCGTTGTCCCATGTCTGGCTTATTGGTGTGCAGACTGGTGGTTCCTCGCCGTACAGGCAGACACCCTCCGACTTCGGAGGAATCGGCGATCCTACTGACTTTAGCCAGGACCCCGAAGGGACCTGTTGCCCAGGACGCTCGACGAGGACGCGTCAATAGGTCTTGGCCAGTATATAACCCGGCCCTGGTGCCTTGGAAACACCTCTGCGTCCCTACAATATTATAAGCATCGGCCATTCAGAAAGTAAGGACAAAGGGTTGAACATAAAATGTCCTTAGAAAATCACAAACAGCCAATACTTATTGGAGTTGCGTTTGCCATCCTATAAAGGACGTCAGCTAACTAACTGTGGCAGTAAATCCCAAGGAAAATGTGAAAATAAATTTTGAATTAAAATATGTGTATGTATAGGGTGTATTTTTAATGACTGTGCCGTGTTTGAAAATATTGCCGGTCCAAGTTTTGTATTTACGCTCTGTAAAGTTCATGCAACATAATAGGTAAATACAAAACCTGGACCGGCAATATTTTCAAACACTGCACAGTCATTAAAAATACACCCTGTATATGATCCGTGGCCAACCACAGTCGGTGCCAACAACATTAGACGTCTGAACATTTTAAGCCTGCATATTTATGATTAATTCATGCAGAATAAAACTAATGAAACATGACTTCAAATTATTTACAATATAACCTGCAACAACCAACATCATCACCTTCATGTGCCATGCAAATAGGCACGGGCGATCACGATCCGTCATTCCCCATGGTCACCAGTCTTTGATCAGGTTTGTGTTCTTGTCTCCATTTGACCTAACCACGGGGATATGTATTTCTGTATGGTCCTCTTGCCGGTCTCCGTGGCCTAAAGGCTTGTGAACGCGATTCGTGAGCCGCTTACCACGCGTTCGAAATACAGCGGCGACCGATTTGGCAGCAGATCATGTCGCTCTGGGGTTTTAACGTGTTGGTATGGGAGCCGGTCGTTCAGAAAGCAATGGCAAACTACTGAACGTAAAACTTGCCAAGACATCAACAACAGCAGTAAAATGCTGGTGTTGACAGCGATGTCCTGTAAAAATAGGATATGGAAAAAGATGGTCCGCTTAGTGTTTTGCAATCAAGTGTGTCAATTCATGCCACGTTTTCGTGTTTATTTTCCCTTGTAATATGCCGAAAGAATTGTGATGGCCTACGTCTTATTTCTCGAATCTGTTTATACCTTTCATCTGTTACTCTGAGGACTGCCTCATTCACTTTTCTGTATGTTGCATTCAGTTATTTGTTGACCGTTCTGAATCGACCCTGGAGCCCAGCTGAATTGTAAAGCAAAATG
This sequence comes from Cepaea nemoralis, assembly GCA_014155875.1. Classification (NCBI taxonomy): domain Eukaryota; kingdom Metazoa; phylum Mollusca; class Gastropoda; order Stylommatophora; family Helicidae; genus Cepaea; species Cepaea nemoralis. Next base: position 310,875 of record JACEFZ010008930.1, on the reverse strand, counting down.
GCCTTAAATTAAATTACACTAGAGCATTGTCTTATTTCTAATCTAACCTCTGAAATACTCCTCATCCTCGAACGTTGTTTGAGGAGGTGGTCCTATTGCACTTAGGCCAAAATCTGTGATTTTCACCGTCCAGCGACTGTCAACTAGACAATTACTAGACTTCAGGTTGCCATGGTAGCCGATCTCACACTCGTGAATAAAGTACATCCCCTAGAGAGAAACAAACGTTTGTTAAATGTGTATTGTATTCAAACAGGAGAAGATAAATGTGTATTGTATTCAAACAGGAGAAGATAAATGTGTATTGTATTCAAACAGGAGAAGATAAATGTGTATTGTATTCAAACAGGAGAAGATAAATGTGTATTGTATTCAAACAGGAGAAGATAAATGTGTATTGTATTCAAACAGGAGAAGACAACGGCTATGTCTTATAAACATCGTTAACAAGGTATATAGGTTATATAAAGAAGTAGTATCCTAATGAATAGGGTGCGTATATAAATGCCGGGTGTTTGTAGTCTCACTACACTATGTATGCAGAACAAATTTGAAAAATGAAGTACATGATGTCATCAACAAAATGTGCTCCACAGTCCATCGTGAAGCAATATGCAGCGAATGGCTGTCGTCTGGTGAAGTAATTCTTTGCACTCCACACAGAATGGTGTTATCAACGCAAGAAAGAATTTGTTTGGTTGAACAAGTGTTTCGAAATGGCGGTCGATACGGAAGGTTGTTCAGAAAGTATTTGTCAATATGAAGAGACGTGCACAGCCATGTCTTGAAGCCCATGATGGACATTTCCAATACCTGCTATAATGAATACTTCATTGGTACTTTCCAGCTTCTCCAAAACAGCGTTAGACCATAGCAGTGACTATTGTTACTAATTTAATGAATGTTTTAGCACATTTTTGACGACATCATGTACTTCATTTTCAAATACGTTTTACATGTAAAGTGTAATGAGACTTTACAAACACCCAGTAGTACCATAGTGGATAGGGTATTTACTTACCAATAGGCTGATGCAGGTTCAATTGAGTTAAATCAAGAAACCGACATCACAGCATTCGTGACATTCCCATAAGCACTCCGTGACTATCTTCAACAACCAGCAAAGAGTCCATATACTAATGGTACCAGCTGCAATCTGATTATGTGTCCGTCTCGCCTTTCCTCGGGGTACTGGGTGTCAGACAGATCCTTTGGTTACTCCCTGTCTGTCCAGGCTATGATTGTGTAAATGTACAACCACACTATACGCATGATCCTAATAGGCCCTGGCCTCATGTTCCTTATTGCGCACAAGTACCTCACCCAGCAGTGCAGGTCCAGCAAGTTTTCCAACCTATCTTTCATTTCCGAACACATCAGTATGACCTGGGGAAAAGATCTAACGGTTTCTCTCTATCTGATTTTATAATTGAAGTATGCCCCTCTCCACAAAATATGCCTTTCTTCGCCCTTCTCAGCTTGCTCTGTGAATCGTTTACAATCACAACTTTTGTGTTGTACTTGTCCCCCAGCCAGCCGAACGCCGCAGTGGCTGCCTCCACCTCTATTCTCATATGTGATGTTGTGGTATCATGTGAGTAGTATAGTATGGTTTCCAGACCCCACTTTCAGCCTACACAGCTAGGCTGATAGGGTTTATGAAGGAAATATGGGTAAAATTTGTCGACTCGGCTCCAGAACCTGGAGGCATGATTTATGAAGGAAATATTTTGAGTTGTGCGGGTGAAATTTTTTCGGCGTGCCTGGTGGGAACGAAATTTTTGGTGCTGCCTGGTGGGTGTAAAAGTAATTAAGGTAAATGTTTAGTTGGTTCTGGAAAGCGAAGGGGAAAGTTATTTTGGTTACGTCTATTAGTATGGGTAGTGATAAACAAGGGTGTGATGGGTCGTTCTACTCATGGGTATATGGTGGTGGCGTATATGAATGTGTATGCATGGTGATGTATACACAAGGGTGTGATGGGTATATGGTGGTTACGTATATGAATGTGTCTGTGTAGTGATAAACAAGGGTGTGATGGGTCGTTCTACTCATGGGTATATGGTGGTGGCGTAGACATAATGTGTATGTGTAGTGATAAACAAGGGTGTGATGGGTCGTTCTACTCATGGGTATATGGTGGTGGCGTAGACATAATGTGTATGTGTAATGATGTATACACAAGGGTGTGATGGGTATATGGTGGTTACGTATATGAATGTGTGGTGAGTTATGTATAAACAAGGGTGTGATGGGTCGTGGTTATACTCGACGAAGTAAGAGGTGTAGATGGTTACTATCATCTGAACAGTGTGATAGTAGTGAAGGTAAAGGGTGGTATATTCACTACCATCATTACAAAGGAAAGCATATAAAGTTATAATGGGTATGGTGGTAAGGGGTATTAGTGATCAAGTAGGAGTGATACAGGGGTGGTCATAAATATAATAAGAGGTGTTCGCAATTACACACTGGTCAACCAGTGGTCAAGCAATGGTCAAGTAAGGGTCAAGTAGTCAAGTAAGGAAACTTTAGGGAAAAGTGATTGTAATGATATGGTGGTGATTAAAGAGTGGTAAATTAGTGGTCAATCAGTGGTCAAGCAGTGGTCAGGTGGTCAAGTAAGGAAAATTTTAGGGGAAATTGGTCGTAGTGACATGGTAATGTTTAAATTAGTGGTAAATTAGTGGTCAAGTAGTGGTCAAGCAGTGGTCAAGCGAGGAAAATTTTAGGGAAATTTTAGGGAAAAGTGATTGTAATGAGATGGTGATGATTAAAGAGTGGTAAATTAGTGGTCAAGCAGTGGTCAAGTAAGGAAAATTTTAGGGAAAATTGGTCGTAGTGACATGGTAATGCTTAAATTAGTGGTAAATTAGTGATCAAGTAGTGGTCAAGCAGTGGTCAAGCGGTGGTTAAGTGAGGAAAATTTTAGGGAAATTTTAGGGAAAAGTGATTGTAATGAGATGGTGATGATTAAAGAGTGGTAAATTAGTGGTCAAGTAGTGGTCAAGCAGTGGTCAAGTGGTCAAGTGAATACATTTTACCGGAAAGTAGTTGTAGCGACATGGTGATGCTTAAAGGGTGGTAAATTAGTGGTCAAGTAGTGGTCAAGCAGTGGTCAAGTAGTGGTCAAGTGGTCGAGTGACCACTTAAATTGTAGAGGACGATGTGCCTAAGATTATGGTAGTGATTAAAGTGATCGATGACGTGGTCAAGCAGTGGTCAAGCAGTGGTCAAGTAGTCGAGTGACCACTTAAATTGTAGGGGAAAGTATGTATAGTGCAATGGTGGTGAGTAAAGTGATGAAGAATCAATAATAGTGATAATACTACTACGAATATTAGCGACAAGCACAAAGACAACCAAGTACATACTTGATACACACAAATACAAAGACAACGAAACACACACACACGTACACACATACAGATACAGAAGTACAGACAAACCATACCATTACTACTCTCACAACAACAGCTATACACAAGTACACACCCATAATCAAAGACACAAACACACACACACATACAAACACAAAGGCAACCATACACAGACAACCCATACCATTACTACTGTCATCACAAGTACACACACGTGTACACACATACAAGCACAAAGTCAACCGCACACACCCATAAACATCCACTCAAGTACAGACACAGGAAAACAAAGAAGCAAACAAGGACAGACACACTCACCCATAATCAATTACACAAATACACACCTACAAACACAAAGACAACCACACACAGACACATTTGTACATACAGACATACACATAAAGACAGACAAGCACAAAGACAAACCATACCATTACTACTGTCACAACAACAGATATACACATGTGCAGACACACACACTCACCCATACACAAGAACACTCAAAGACAAATACAAAGACAGCCAAGTACACACACATACACACCCATCGCCTAGGATTACTACTGTCATCACAACTATACTCAAGTACAGACACACCCATCGCCTAGCATTACTACTGTCATCACAACTATATACAACCACGTACAGACACGCGTACAACAACAAAGACAGACACAAAACACATACAGACACCCATACACACTTGATACACTTGTACATACAGACACATAAGTACACAAAAAACAAAGACACACCCAAAACACTACTACTGGTACCTCAATCAGTACAGATACACTTACCCATAGACTAAACTATACAAACCACATACCCCCTTTTGGTAAAGAACGCGGATGTCCGAGACAGCCCCTACGTCATCACCGCCATGTGCAAAAGTCATTAAGTGGTAGCATGAGTCATCGGTGTGTAGGGAAGCAGGCGTGAGAATAGCTTGTCTAACTGCCACGTCAGCTACGTCGTGTGCAGAACCAGTGTATAAAATAGACGGCGTCTCTTGTGAGCACAGTACCAGTTCACGGGCTGACTTGGGTATCTACAGAGGTGCTTCAAGCTGGTGTGAGCAGTGTTCGTGTCGTCGGCAGATATTGTTCACGTGCTGACTTGGGTAGCTACAGCGGTGAAACTTGGTGTGAGCGTTATTCGTGTAGTAAGCAGATATTGTTCACGTAGTGACTTGGGTACAGCACTGAAACTTGGTGTGAACCTTATTCGTTTCGTCGGCATCTGATAAACCAGTGAAACATTGTATACATCAGAACTTTTTGCTGTTGTAAGAAAGCGAAAGTGTGTCTTATGACCAGTTGTCAATATGACCACCAGATCTACTTTCACGTGTTCAGTGTGCGACAAAGACTTCCGTGATGCGAATAATCTTAATCGTCACATTCGGACCATCCACGGTACGAAATCATACTTATGTCATATCTGTGGACAACTTTTCAACAGAAAAGACAATCTACAAAGACACATGCGAATACGTCATCAACCACCTATGAATACATCAGAACCAGAGACGACAGCGCCATATGTATATTTACAACAGCCTCGTAGTGTAAGTCAAGTACCAGACTGCCATCACTGTATCTTCAATGATAACCTTACCCGCTACAATGGGAACATTCACAATGATTATCCCTGTCAGATACATACCAATCTATACAATTCGAACCTACAACGTTACTTACATCACCAGACATCACGAGAAAGGATGACACCCTTAGACACCCTGGCAACACCTCCACTCATAGTAGCAGAGGATATCCAACCAAATGATAGAGACAGCTTGGCAGCCCTTAAGGCGTACTGCAAGGACCTCTCGATTATGCTACCCAATCAAATGGTAGTATTAGAAAAAAGCGTCGACCACCGCTACCGGGTGGTTTTGGTATGATAAAAAGAAGTATTCAGATATCTCATGTGTGATGACTTCGACAACAACAGTGTTTTTGATAGTCAACCAGCAGAGCCCAGAAGAATGAAGATCACTAATCCAGAACTTTTTGTTTTTTCACTAATCATGTATGTCATTGATTTTTTTTTCTTATGATATATCACTAAACTGTTTTGATGAATAAATATTGAAACCTAGATTTTTTGTTGTTGATTTTCTTTAGTGGGTTGTGTTCATGACCCTTATTCGTTTCGTCGGCATCTGATAAAACAGTGAAACATTGTATACAACAGAACTTTTTCGCTGTTGTAAAAATCGAAAGTGTGACTTATGACCAGTTTATCAATCTGGTGGTCATATTGATAAACTGGTCATAAGTCACACTTTCGAATTTTACAACAGCGAAAAAGTTCTGTTGTATACAATGTTTCACTGTTTTATCAGATGCCGACGAAACGAATAAGGGTCATGAACACAACCCACTAAAGAAAAACAACAACAAAAAATCTAGGTTTCAATATTTATTCATCAAAACAGTTTAGTGATATATCATAAGAAAAAAAAATCAATGACATACATGATTAGTGAAAAACCAAAAAGTTCTGGATTAGTGATCTTCATTCTTCTGGGCTCTGCTGGTTGACTATCAAAAACACTGTTGTTGTCGAAGTCATCACACATGAGATATCTGAATACTTCTTTTTATCATACCAAAACCACCCGGTAGCGGTGGTCGACGCTTTTTTCTAATACTACCATTTGATTGGGTAGCATAATCGAGAGGTCCTTGCAGTACGCCTTAAGGGCTGCCAAGCTGTCTCTATCATTTGGTTGGATATCCTCTGCTACTATGAGTGGAGGTGTTGCCAGGGTGTCTAAGGGTGTCATCCTTTCTCGTGATGTCTGGTGATGTAAGTAACGTTGTAGGTTCGAATTGTATAGATTGGTACGTATCTGACAGGGATAATCATTGTGAATGTTCCCATTGTAGCGGGTAAGGTTATCATAGAAGATACAGTGATGGCAGTCTGGTACTTGACCTACACTACGAGGCTGTTGTAAATATACATATGGCGCTGTCGTCTCTGGTTCTGATGTATTCATAGGTGGTTGATGACGTATTCGCATGTGTCTTTGTAGATTGTCTTTTCTGTTGAAAAGTTGTCCACAGATATGACATAAGTATGATTTCGTACCGTGAATGGTCCGAATGTGACGATTAAGATTATTCGCATCACGGAAGTCTTTGTCGCACACTGAACACGTGAAAGTAGATCTGGTGGTCATATTGACAACTGGTCATAAGACACACTTTCGCTTTCTTACAACAGCAAAAAGTTCTGATGTATACAATATTTCACTGTTTATCAGATCCCGACGAAACGAATAAGGTTCACACCAAGTTTCAGTGCTGTACCCAAGTCACTACGTGAACAATATCTGCTTACTACACGAATAACGCTCACACCAAGTTTCACCGCTGTAGCTACCCAAGTCAGCACGTGAACAATATCTGCCGACGGCACGAACACTGCTCACACCAGCTTGAAGCACCTCTGTAGATACCCAAGTCAGCCCGTGAACTGGTACTGTGCTCACAAGAGACGCCGTCTATTTTATACACTGGTTCTGCACACGACGTAGCTGACGTGGCAGTTAGACAAGCTATTCTCACGCCTGCTTCCCTACACACCGATGACTCATGCTACCACTTAATGACTTTTGCACATGGCGGTGATGACGTAGGGGCTGTCTCGGACATCCGCGTTCTTTACCAAAAGGGGGTATGTGGTTTGTATAGTTTAGTCTTATGGGTAAGTGTATCTGTACTGATTGAGGTACCAGTAGTAGTGTTTTGGGTATGTCTTTGTTTTTTGTGTACTTATGTGTCTGTATGTACAAGTGTATCAAGTGTGTATGGGTGTCTGTATGTGTTTTGTGTCTGTCTTTGTTGTTGTACGCGTGTCTGTACGTGGTTGTATATAGTTGTGATGACAGTAGTAATGCTAGGCGATGGGTGTGTCTGTACTTGAGTATAGTTGTGACGACAGTAGTAATCCTAGGCGATGGGTGTGTATGTGTGTGTACTTGGCTGTCTTTGTATTTGTCTTTGAGTGTTCTTGTGTATGGGTGAGTGTGTGTGTCTGCACATGTGTATATCTGTTGTTGTGACAGTAGTAATGGTATGGTTTGTCTTTGTGCTTGTCTGTCTTTATGTGTATGTCTGTATGTACAAATGTGTCTGTGTGTGGTTGTCTTTGTGTTTGTAGGTGTGTATTTGTGTAATTGATTATGGGTGAGTGTGTCTGTCCTTGTTTGCTTCTTTGTTTTCCTGTGTCTGTACTTGAGTGGATGTTTATGGGTGTGTGCGGTTGACTTTATGCTTGTATGTGTGTACACGTGTGTGTACTTGTGCTGACAGTAGTAATGGTATGGGTTGTCTGTGTATGGTTGCCTTTGTGTTTGTATGTGTGTGTGTGTTTGTGTCTTTGATTATGGGTGTGTACTTGTGTATAGCTGTTGTTGTGAGAGTAGTAATGGTATGGTTTGTCTGTACTTCTGTATCTGTATGTGTGTACGTGTGTGTGTGTTTCGTTGTCTTTGTATTTGTGTGTATCAAGTATGTACTTGGTTGTCTTTGTGCTTGTCGCTAATATTCGTAGTAGTATTATCACTACTATTGATTCTTCATCACTTTACCCACCACCATTGCACTATACATACTTTCCCCTACAATTTAAGTGGTCACTCGACTACTTGACCACTGCTTGACCACGTCATCGATCACTTTAATCACTACCATAATCTTAGGCACATCGTCCTCTACAATTTAAGTGGTCACTCGACCACTTGACCACTACTTGACCACTGCTTGACCACTACTTGACCACTAATTTACCACCCTTTAAGCATCACCATGTCGCTACAACTACTTTCCGGTAAAATGTATTCACTTGACCACTTGACCACTGCTTGACCACTACTTGACCACTAATTTACCACTCTTTAATCATCACCATCTCATTACAATAACTTTTCCCTAAAATTTTCCTCACTTAACCACCGCTTGACCACTGCTTGACCACTACTTGACCACTACTTGATCACTAATTTACCACTAATTTAAGCATTACCATGTCACTACGACCAATTTTCCCTAAAATTTTCCTTACTTGACCACTTGACCACTGCTTGACCACTGCTTGACCACTAATTTACCACTCTTTAATCATCACCATCTCATTACAATCACGTTTCCCTAAAATTTCCCTAAAATTTTCCTCACTTGACCACTACTTGACCACTAATTTAAACATTACCATGTCACTACGACCAATTTTCCCTAAAATTTTCCTTACTTGACTGCTTGACCACTGATTGACCACTAATTTACCACTCTTTAATCACCACCATATCATTACAATCACTTTTCCCTAAAGTTTCCTTACTTGACTACTTGACCCTTACTTGACCATTGCTTGACCACTGGTTGACCAGTGTGTAATTGCGAACACCTCTTATTATATTTATGACCACCCCTGTATCACTCCTACTTGATCACTAATACCCCTTACCACCATACCCATTATAACTTTATATGCTTTCCTTTGTAATGATGGTAGTGAATATACCACCCTTTACCTTCACTACTATCACACTGTTCAGATGATAGTAACCATCTACACCTCTTACTTCGTCGAGTATAACCACGACCCATCACACCCTTGTTTATACATTACTCACCACACATTCATATACGTAACCACCATATACCCATCACACCCTTGTGTATACATCACTACACATACACATTATGTCTACGCCACCACCATATACCCATGAGTAGAACGACCCATCACACCCTTGTTTATCACTACACATACACATTATGTCTACGCCACCACCATATACCCATGAGTAGAACGACCCATCAGACCCTTGTTTATCACTACACAGACACATTCATATACGTAACCACCATATACCCATCACACCCTTGTATATACATCACTACACATACACATTATGTCTACGCCACCACCATATACCCATGAGTAGAACGACCCATCACACCCTTGTTTATCACTACACATACACATTATGTCTACGCCACCACCATATACCCATGAGTAGAACGACCCATCACACCCTTGTTTATACATCACTACACATACACATTCATATACGTAACCACCATATACCCATCACACCCTTGTGTATACATCACTACACAGACACATTCATATACGTAACCACCATATACCCATCACACCCTTGTTTATCACTACACAGACACATTCATATACGTAACCACCATATACCCATCACACCCTTGTGTATACATCACCATGCATACACATTCATATACGCCACCACCATATACCCATGAGTAGAACGACCCATCACACCCTTGTTTATCACTACCCATACTAATAGACGTAACCAAAATAACTTTCCCCTTCGCTTTCCAGAACCAACTAAACATTTACCTTAATTACTTTTACACCCACCAGGCAGCGCCAAAAATTTCGTTCCCACCAGGCACGCCGAAAAAATTTCACCCGCCCAACTCAAAATATTTCCTTCATAAATCATGCCTCCAGGTTCTGGAGCCGAGTCGACAAATTTTACCCATATTTCCTTCATAAACCCTATCAGCCTAGCTGTGTAGGCTGAAAGTGGGGTCTGGAAACCATACTATACTACTCATGTGCCAGACTCTGCTGAACTAAACACCGTCGGCATAGATGACTACATCACTTGGGCTCGAATTCTTATGTATCGATTGTTTCACCTCCCATTAAGCACTTCCCGCTGGCCTATTCCTAAACTCCCCATCCAATGTGATGTTCTATTTGTGGCTAACACAGTCACAGGATTGTTAATCTGAGCCAGGCGATGGACCCTAATATAACTGAGGTTGAACAGAGTAGGCATAATAGAAAGCAATGCAAGCCACACTCCAACCTCCTTAACAGTCTTTTCATCTGAATTATAGTTAACCCCATTGTCGTGTACTGTGCAAATCGTCACCCCCATAAAAGTATTTTGAAGTATCTCTCTGTCACAAGCCAGTTGTCCCGCCTTTGTTTCTGTCATATGTAAATTATCTGTCACATCGTAAATCAATCTACCTACAGTGTGATCTTCCTCCTGGTAGATTGTACAAGTTGTCCTTCACAGGATGTTACAATCAACCCCAGCATTTATTGGCTGTTGGTAATTTACTAGGCAATGTTAGTCCAGTAGTTTGCCATTGCTTTCTGTTCGGCTTGACGCCTCATATCATGAAATTAACTCAAAGCGGTCTGCTTATAAATCGCTTGCGACTGATCTCGAACCGTCGAATCCGTATTAAGGGGAATTATGCCATTCCGCGCTTCACTATCCCCTAAACCACAGCCCCAACATAAGATAGACTACAGTGTAATTAATCATTACTTCCCTTGTTGATCCCGGGAATCCACGGGCAAATCTATGGGAAATGTGGTCATGCCTGCTGCCTTAACACCAAGGATACACCTTAACACCAAGGATACGAATGTTCATACAATTCGTGCGGCTGGGTAGACATTGAACCCATGTGGTTAAGCAATAATTCCACACTGGGAGTGAATTTAACATAAGGCCACAAAGCCAGAAGTCGACCCACTAGCCAGATTCTCACAACTGTTCCCTATCTTGTAACTTGTGAAAGCACTGGGCATTTCCCCATACCTTGAGGCCTACTGGGTAAATGGTACTAGCACATATGTTCATAAACCAATCCGTACTTGTTGGGTGACGTGGTTAATATCATGCCGGCCGGCCGCCTTTATTTCCTGGTACCCATTTAGGCTGATGAAAGCACATGTTAATTAAAAACAATTTCCACTTCGTTGGTGATTTGAATAATGACCTGGGCCCGTCTGCAGGTAAGTTTACTTTCTAGTCACTGCCCTACCGCGCTATTCATTGTTGCCATCAAAGTAGCAAAATTACTTACCCTTATGAGGTCTTGCACAAGAGATGTAATAAACATGTCATCAAGCGGTGAATTTTCATTCCTCAAAATGTCCTGCGGAGAAAATGTACAGACTGTTAGTGTTAGCTCTTATCGAAGTAACCAATATCATCAACATTATGTGTCTAGTCGAGAGGAGCAGGCGTTCATGCACATCCGCAAACATGTGTTCGGTTTTCATTAAAAGTTCGACAACTCATCGTATTCGGTGGTCACAGTGAGTCTACCAAGCATTTTCTCCCCCTGACGACCAAGTCTCTAACATTCTCGATCTTCTTTTCTGTAACGACATTCGCATAACATGAGAATATAGATAATTTCATTATTTCCTTCACTTTGTCTCCTACCCCTTGTTCGGCAAGATAAGTCTTTGATGATGATGATGAAATAAGTGTTGTGACAGAGCTTCTATTGATGATGTTGTTGAATGTTGTTAAATATCTTCTATTGATGGCATTCTTGAGTGTTGTTAAAGAGATTATACAACCATATGCTTTTATTCAGTGTTCATGATTCATGCGCATCCAGCGGTATGGGGGGGGGGGGGGTGTGTGTTGAATAACGCGTAAAACTTGTTTTCTTAATTTGATGAACAGTAATTTATTTTCTCACTTCTATGCGATAAGTTACATAGAATGTTCTTCGTTTGTTGGAATGCAGGCCAGCATGGCCGAATGGATAAGAACGCGTGTTCTTAAACATCCGGTGTGCTGATGCCGAAGTAAGGGACAGTTGGACTAAAATGTTGACCTGTCTTCCTTGACTTGGGGACGTAAATTATAAGCACTCCTTAAGTCGGAGTTTGTTCGCTTAATGGCGAGGGACACTGGTAATAGGGAAAGCTAATCCACACACAAAATTCAGTCCAGCACTACTAGATGTGGTGTGCATGGACTAAGATTAAGTTCAAAGCGAGCGAGCGCCCAAAACATAATCTGTTGGAATGCTGTCTTTGTTTGTATTATTCTGCAAGTTATCTTTGTGTTACTTTTCCCTACCGTTATCACCATTAACCTTAGATAATTTAATCTCTCTACTGTTTTCAGTATTCTACCATTTCCTGTTGCTGTACACTGATTTTTCCGCTTTGTTTGTGACCATACGTTTCATCCTTTATGAAATGAAAGACAGAGAGAGGGAGAAAGAGAGAGAGAGAGAGAGGGAGAGAGAGAGAGAGAGAGAGAGAGAGAGAGAGAGAGAGAGAGAGAGAGAGAGAGCTGATCAATATGAACATCGAGCAGATATGCATCATTTTGCGTTCGTGTCGGTGTTTAACTAGCTATGCTAAACTTGACATTTATTGTGAAATGGAAGTCCCAGTAACCACAATAATAAATAAGAAGAAACACATGTTTTTGCTGTCAGGTAACATTTAAACTGAGCTGCAGAAAAAAATAATCACTCCGCATGTATGGCCCGTGGCACTATTCGGTTATGAAGCATGGACTGTAACCAAAAAGGAAGAAACACTTTAGATGATTTTGAGATGTGGTATTATCGTAGGATGCAAAAGAGTGAACTGTACATAAAAATTGTATATCAAAGAGACAACTACATCTTGTAGACAAGTAAAAACATCGGGGGTCAGACTTCTTCATGAATTAAGAAACTTGATATGATCGGAGAGGAAGTGGAGCGACTGATCAAACAACTTCATGGCCAGTCTTTGACTTGCTAAACGTGATGATGAAACGTGCAACATTTTGGATATATTCTGGCTTAAGTTGTTTAAACAGTAAAACACGAGTTATTTCCCTCAGTTTGTTTCTTACACCTTGTTAGCAAGACATGTCTTTGGTGATGATGAGTGTTGTTGATGCTTGTCTAACAAAGGAAGAAACGACTGAACTGTTTACATGTATTCATTTGATAAAATAACCATGGAAGATGGCACAGGCTCCTAATATAAGAAGACAGAACAGCAAAAGAAGCTTAGGCATGTTTTAGCATGGCTGATAGATTAAGAGGCAAGCTACAGACTTGTGTCCGCTTGAGATCAGTTGCCTGTGTCGGTCGACACTGAGATAAGGGAAACTGGCAGAACAGCATTCGCGTCCAGAAGACACAATCATCGGCACAGATTGGTCGGTGAATGTGTTAAATGTGAGGGTGTTAATTGTAAGCGTGGACGTACACATCACATCGGATGAGGACAACAATCACAGACGAAAGAGTTCTTTTCAACTACATCAAGTCTGATTATAAAATTTCCCAGCTATCACCAAAGCACATGGACAGTAGAACGCGCAGTCACATAAGCTATAATGATATCAGACTCCATAAACATGCAACAAAATGCAACTGGCAGTCCACGCTCCGAATGGATTGACAGCATTCGGAAATCGCGCTTCACATCAATCACTTGGATGTAAGCACCCAGACATGTCGGAATGAAAGGTAATGACCAGCTGGAAAATAATGCACCAAAACAAAGGGAAGAAGCATGGGCATGACTGGTATAATCAGTACAGTACGGACTCGATTAGTGGATACTAACAAGACTGATGCTATTCCGACTACACAAATTGGGAGTGGCGCCTGGTGAAGAAACAGGCTGATGCCGTTTTTTAGGTTAAGAGAGGAGATGTCATAACAAACTCCTCATGGAAACAGTGAGCAGAAATAATTTAAAGCGGCTGCTTAAGAAAATAGAGAGGGAATTGAAGAACAAGCGTCACAGTCAGTGGAGCTGTAACATCGACTATTCCTCTCCACGACGCTTAACGGTAAAAGTGGAAAGAAAACAAAAGAAGCTGCATCGGAGGACTGGGCCTTGGCATACTGGGAATACCAAATATGCAGTGTCTTCGTCCCACATAACATGACACAACATAACATCACATGTGCAAGGAATGTGATTCTTTACCAAAACCAAAGCAAAATTATGTGTAAATAAAGACGCCATAAATAATATTTTGCACGATGTTTTGCCTGGCACAATACGCTGCATTTCGTCAGGTGTATACAGCAGAGTTATTTATCATATGAAGTGAATACGTGAAGAATACTATGGGTGAAATACTAAGTGCATGAAAATATGCCACGCAAAATATAGTCCAAAGTATCGTTTATGGCATCTGCAATTAAATTCACCAAGGACATAAATTGTTTTAAAATTGTATTAAATAATTATCTGCTCACCTGTAAACTCCTTCTTGGGCAGTACTGAGTTACCATGTAAATGTTGGGTGCTTCAATGCACGCCCCAATAAATCTATTGACATTTTCGTGGCTGAGTTCTTTCCGCATTTGTAGTTGTTTCTTCAGCGCGCGTGTCAACTCCAAGTTCTTTCTTGTCAGCTGTAGACGAGTGAACAAAATATGGTCTCACGTTGACACAATGCGTGGTAAGTAAACAGTTCTTTTTCACGAGTGGTGGCTATATGGTGCTAGTTCCATACTGTAGAGACCAATTGAGACACGATGGGTGGTGTGGTCAATATCACGCCGGACAGCCTTAACTTCCCAGAACATCTCCTGGTATTCATTTTAGGCTGGACCGACCTGGGAGCCCTGATCAATTAAAACACAAAACCCGCACAACTAGACCACATGACGACCGGATTCACAGGCATTCGTTCTAGCGTGTCCCATACCGCAGCACCCGAAACATATCGGGTAGTTAGTTCACATACGATGATCAAATTCTCGGTGCCGATTATGCCACGTTATGTGTGTGTGTCGGATTGGGAGGGAGGGAGAGAGAGAGAGAGAGAGAGAGAGAGAGAGAGAGAGAGAGAGAGAGAGAATGAGAGAGAGAATGAGAGAGAGAGAGAGAGAGAGAGAGAGAGAGAGAGAGAGAGAGAGAGAGAGATACTGGCCTTCAAGCTGTAATATGTAAACTCAATGCGAATCTTTTATGGGTTCTTCTTCTTCTTCTTCTTCTTCTTCTTCTTCTTCCTCTTCTTCTTCTTCCTCTTCTTCTTCTTCTTCTTCTTCTTCTTCTTCTTCTTCTTCTTCTTCTTCTTCTTCTTCTTCTTCTTCTTCTTCTTCTTCTTCTTCTTCTTCTTCTTCTTCTGCTTCTGCCGTTTCTTCTTCTTCTTCTTCTTCTTCTTCTTCTTCTTCTTCTTCTTCTTCTTCTTCTTCTTCTTCTTCTTCTTCTTCTTCTCCTTCCTCTTCTAGTTGAAGTATCTGATCTGGTACAGACATTGACTTTTATGACTTTCTTATGTACCGCTCTGTCATCTGATATTTTAAAGGGCGTGATGCTAGTTATATTATTAATTATTGCCAATTTGTTAACCGAACATCTTCGCATATCTTTCTCTATCTCTTTTAACAAGTATTTTCCAACCAAATTTGAGTCTCCGTGCCGAAGCGGCTCCGTGCCTCCCGCTCCGAAGGTTGTGGTTCAATTCCGAAATTCGTCGTTGGGTTCACGGGTTCGTTTTTTTTTAGACGATGGGGGTCGTCGATGGAGTTTGGAGCTACGGAGCTCGTGCTTTGTGCGACGCTTTCCGCACTGCGGACAGAGACAGGGCCACATGGGATAAACACCCGATACAATGAAGTCGACCCTGTCGATTTTTAAGTGACTTTTCGAGGACAAAGTTCATACTTTGTGCGACGCTGTCGACAGGCCGTCCTGCGGAAAGAGACTGAGCCATATTGGGATAAAAGCCTTTCCGTTGATGTCGATCCGTTTGCCTTTAAAATTCCCTATTTCCCCAACATATGCACATTTCTCTATTTCATTATATTATATTATTTCCACCCATGTTCCCCGCGTTGATGATTCCATGTACCTTGTTTGAGGTCTTAGTCAGGAAGGTACACGCATTTGTATTTACTGTTTCTCTGCGGGGTCTAACAGTGCCGTTTTGTTTCGTTATATATTGTCCAACTATTAAGTCATTCTATGAGTTATGACATAACAACCGACATAACTGCACTCAGGAATTCCCACACGCTCTCCGTCCCTCGTTCAACAGCCAGCGAAGAGTCATCGTTCCAACCGTCATCTGATTGTAAGTTCTCCTGTGTTCCCTCTCAGTTTTGAGATTCGTCCAGAAACCCTGTCTATCCCCCGCCATATCATCCTCTCCATATACGGGTTCTAGGTCTGTTACACCGCTTCCTCCACTTGTTCCCACAGGCGTCCTACCACCTCTCCCTTGTGCATCGACAATCTACTACCAAGAGATGCATTCCCTGCCAGCCTATCAGCCTATTCATCTCCTGCACTCTCGCATGATTAGGACAGAAAATCCATACAGTTCTCACAATCTTCCACACGAAACATTCCTTTCTCCACCTTACTAAGCATACTCCATGAGTCCACAATGAATGCAATGTGTGTTGCAGCGGTCACCTCCAACCATCAGAAGGCTGCTGTTACTGCTTCCAACTCCATTCGCATGCTTGAGGCTGTTGTCTCGTATGCCAGACTTTCCTTGTTCAAACATCGTCAATTAGCCTTTGCAATGAAACCTCAGCCACTACGCCTGTTTCTCACAACTGACACATCGGTGTAGATTAAGTCATTCTATACAAGGATTAACCTAATTTGTCCAAAGTTTAACTCTTTCTATCCATGAGTTTACCAGTTGTGTCCAATAATTTAGTTCTGTTCAAGGGTTAACCTATACTGTCCACGAGTTAACTCAATATGTCCAAGGGTCAATTCATTCTGTCCAAGGGCCAACTCATTTTCTCCGAGTGCTAACTAATTATGTTCAAGAGTGTAATTCATTCTGTCCAACCAAAGGCTAATTCATTCTGTCCAAGGGCAACTCATTATGTTCAAGAGTTTAACTCATTCTTTCCAGGGGGTAATTCATTCTCTGTCAAAGGACTAATTCATTCTGTCCTAGGGCAACTCATTATGTTCAAGAGTTTAACTCATTCTTTCCAGGGGGTAATTCATTCTCTGCCAAAGGACTAATTCATTCTGTCCTTCTGTTCATCTGGCAACTCATTATTTTCAAGAGTTTAACTCAATTTGTCCCAGGGGTAATTCACTCTGTCCAAGGGCTAATTCATTATGTCCGAGGGCTAACTCTTCCAACGGTTGATTCATTATGTCCAAGAGTTTATTCATGTTGCTTATGGTTTAACACATTCCGTCCAGGAATTTAACTCATACTGTCGAAAGTTAAGTAATTATGTTTTAAAAAAAAAATGACCACATACGTTTGTGGATGACCTCATACAAAATCCCCTTCTCTCTACCCCTTCGGCCCCAGCCATTCGTAACCATTATATTCTAATTGTTACTTTAACACCCTGTATTCTAGATGTTATTCTTCATATTGGATATCTGTTACTTTACATAACAACTACTGGGGTGTGCGGAGTACTGGGGTGTGCGGAGTGGCTTCTACACGTAGTTTGTTGCACAAAAAGATACCTGGTCATACAGAGGCGCAAAATGGGTTAATGTAAAACTGCCTAAGACAGAAAGAGTTAAGCGGTGGAGGAGAAGAGAGAGAGAGAGAGAGAGAGAGAGAGAGAGAGAGAGATGAGAGGAGATGAGAGATGAGAGAGAGAGAGAGAGAGAGGAGGAGGAGAGGGAGGAAGAGACACAAAAGAGAGACATCCCACTTGCTTACCTTCCTGACAACAACGTTAGTTCCCCTGTATACTCCGACAGGTACGACTTCGGAACTATAATTAACATCATTGATGATATCCGGGTCAGGCTCTTGGGTCAGCAGAAATGTGGAGATCAGCTGGCTGCCGGTATAAGAATCTTTCTTCTGTGGAATAAAGTCAGAAGCAAGCCGGCTTATAATTTATACTTTTTTGTCCTCTTATTTTCCGCTTTCGCTCGCTTTAAACACAAGCGTAGTCCATACACGTGTTACTACTTATTGTGCACTGGACTGAATTTTGCTTGTAGATTAGATATTACCAGTGTCCCTCGCCATCAGGCGAACCCACTCCGACTTCATAGGTACTTGAGTTTACTCCTCCATATGAAGGTGAAATCAAATTTTAGTCCAACTGACCAGTGTAAGGTGCTTAACCCGCTACTCGGCATCAGCACACCGGATGTTAAGGAACGAGCGCTCAAATCCATTGGGTCATGCTGGCCTTCCAACTCACTCTGATGGCAGTTTAAATTATGGAACCCAATATTGGGCCAAGGAAAAACAGAGGGGATAAATGACAGTTAATTGGTTGATTGCCTGGTGAGGTAGGAATCGTCTGGACGGCTGTGGAGCCGCTCAAGCGTAGTGGCTAGCAAGCCTTGCCTGCCGGCCCGGTGCTCATGAGTTCCAATCCTCATTTTTAAATCAATTAATTTGGGCTCCCAAGACGACCCAACTTAAAATGAATACAAGGAAAAGTGATAGAAAGTTATAGTGGCTAGGTGATATTGACCATTTCAAGCTTCGTGAGTAGTATGTTATGTCGTATTGGACCCGGAAATGTGGATCTGCTACTTAAGACACCTCCTTAGATAACATTAGTAAAATACTTAGGGTGACGTAACAAACAGGTTCCTGATTTTTCAAAAAAAGCTTCTGATTTTCATTTTCCAATTTCGCGGATTCAGGGCGAAACCTTTTTCCGTTTTCATCGGAAGGAAAATACCTCGTATTATTAAGTTATTAATTATTTTGTGTTGTAATATAAATTATTAATGGGTATTACTTGGCCACTGTGGGAAATTGTTGCTGCATCCCCTATATGAATATAGTAAAATACTCCTATAGAAACTACTGTTTGTTGGCGGGTTTTCCTTGCTAAGGGAGATACCTCGTGTTGTTAAATTATTAATTATTGTGTGATGTAATATATTTTTCTTAATTCTGTTATTAATTCACCACATTGGGGCATAGTCCATGTCGTGTTGCGATGGCGATCAATGTCTGTATAAGCCTTCTATGTCGTCTACTACCAATCATTTATATATCAACCTTCATCCACAAAGCAGCAGTGGAAGAAGTAGAAATAGTAGTTGCATCAGTAGAAGAAATAGTCGTAGCAGCAGAAAAGGTAGTAGTAGCATAAGTAGAAGTAATAGTCTTAGTGGCAGAAGTAGTAAATTAGCAGAGTTGGTAGTAGTAGTAGAAGTAGCAATCGTAGCAATAATAGTGGTGGCGTTATTATTTGTTGTTGTAGTCTTGTTTGTTGGTGTTGCTGTAGTATTTGTAGTAGTAGTAATAGTACTAATAGTAATAGTAGCAATACTATTCTAGTGGTGTTTGTTGCTGCTACAGTAACAACAACAACAGCAGCAGCAGCAGCAGCAGCAGCAGCAGCAGTAGTAGTAGTAGTAGTAGTAGTAGTAGTAGTAGTAGTAGTAGTAGTAGTAGTAGTTGTGTTGTTGTTGTTGTTGTTGTTGTTGTTGTTGTGTTGTTGTTGTTGTTGTTGTTGTTGTTGTTGTTGTTGTTGTTGCTGCTGCAGCAGCAGCAGCAGCAGCAGCAGCAGCACCAAAATGAGAAGAAGAACCAAGAAGTGTATTACCATTAACTCTTTATTTATGACCGGCAACTGTGGCCAAGATGTAGTGGACCAGTTTTGAAAAAATACAATCTAAATGCAAAACCAAACAAAAAGCCAGTCTACTGCGGAATGTTCCGATTCATACCTACCTTAAGCAGACAATATTATAAATGAGAACTCAGGTGCCGATAGATGAATAGTGATAAAACGGTTAATTAGGTTGAAAGCAGAGATGTCGTGGTTAATTCAGTGAATACAGTCCCGGATAAGAAAAAAATAGGGTGGTATTCGTCCGAGACACCTAATTGATACTCCTGTACTGATACAAACAAATGCTGGTTGGTAAACGACTGGACACGTGCATCTGATACGCCGCACGCGGTACGTAGTAGAATTTACAAGATCAGTCGGTCTTCAAACACCCAATTTTAGGTAGGACTTTTGGGCAGGCAGGTGTTGATTTAGGTATCTCGATTGGTTGTGTAAGTTATTAATTGTATTAAATGTACATTGGTTTATATTGCTTATTTACATATTCTGTAGAATTAGGGTAGTGTATTGAGAACAAACAATATTTAATTTCGCTAGTTAGGTTCAGTCATAGTGGGAGAATTGTGAGACTGTTGTCTATATAACCAACTATCAGAGTAGTAGTAAAAACAGACGATGTGCGAGTTAAGGCAGATTGTGTCGTGTCGGCCCACAACCAGAAGAACAAACAAAATTAAGGCAGATTGTGTCCTGTCTGCCCACAACCAGAAGAACACACACAGTTAAAGCAGATAGTGTCGTTTCGGCCCACAACCAGAAGAATAGACAAAGATATTGACATCTGGTGTGTTTTATTAAATAGCTTTACCGTTACTTCGGTCTTTGCTGTTTTGGATAACCTCTGACATATTTTCAATTCACCGTCTCTTGATCGAACGCTTTTCCACCTCACTTTCTCCAAGGGCCACGCTGCTCTTGAAGCCCTCTCTTCTCACCACATGTGTGTGTGTGTGTGTCTGTGTGTGTATGTTTGTGTATGTTTGTGTGTGTCTGTGTTTCTTTGTACTGTATAAACAACAGTAGTATATTCCCATCTTAGAATAAACAATTATAACAAGGAAAAATAAGTGCTTTCCATTCGTCACGCAGTTCTTCAAGCTTATGCTCTCATCACATAACCAAAGAAAGGTGTGTGTGTGTTACTTGCACAAATTTAGCTGTTCGAACCCAGCTTCTGTTCCATATGTAACATGTAACATGCTTTCATCACAGTGAGCATCAACAGAAGACAACAAACACAAGGAAACAAGAACATAACAAGAACATGGAAGATGAAATTATGCTCACTATATAAAAAGAAATATATGACAAGGAAAACAAGAAGAATATATAAACAGACATTATCAACACTTAAACAAAAGAACCAACAACATTAGCAGCAATATTTATTTAATTTCGACTTCTCCCCTTGGCTTAGGGCTATGATCAGCGTCAACTCACACGCCACACTGTCTGATTATAACCACTACAAGCCGCTTTCTACAAAAAAGCGATGCCCATTTTCATAACGGAGTATTTTTCTTCAAATTTTTCTCGCAATCACCGGCTGTGTCATGCCGAAGTCATGAAGTCTAATAATACATTTCATAGGCTGCATTTGCTTCCTAACTCTTTGCATGATAATTCTTAGCAAAATCTTCGTGATGTGGTTCATTATACAAAGTATTTGATGTTGATGCTCATAATATCGTCGGGATAGCCCAAACAATAATATATCTCTTTAATTATGTAATTCTATATCTCCAGGTTTACATAACACATGTTACTGTTGTGGCAGCTAGTTCTGCAATTCTTCTTATTAATGAATGCTCTTGGTTACTTAGCTACACTTGTTATGACATGATTTCTAAAAGGATATGTGGCTGTGTTTATATCATTATGTGCCATGGCAGGTGGGCTATCACAGTTCGTCATCTCACACAAACACCAGAACCTTGTATCAGGTCTGTGATCTTGCCCCGATTATGTAATTTGGTCAAGTCATCTGCGTATTCAATCATCTTCCTCCCTGTTGCTCTTTTATCAATTTTGCCAGCTGTAACTAAGTTTTCCAGTTTATTTCTACTCATAACGTGTCCTTAAAGGTTATATATATATATATATATAATATATATATATATATATATATATATATACTATATATATATATATATATATATATATATACCTTTTGCCCCGAGTCTTCCAATTCACGGTGGATAGCATAATTATCATTAGCATTTCCAGTCCACCCTTTAATGTTATACTTGAATATAATCGTTGTCCTTTTCCAACACTCATTTTTTTTTTACAGAGTATTAGGTTTTAAATTTGTATGTACCAATGACATATTAACAGCTCCATAGCAAAATTCTGGGGGAAATAGCAAGGGTTAGACCAAGGTTTACCACTAGCACGCACAGATATATCCGTGCAGCTACAGATGGAATTCAAGGCATCGGTATCAGACAGAGGACTGTGGAGTTATACTCAAGCCTAGTGATCAGCCCAAGTGCTGGAATACTTGACAATGATCACAGAGTGTTTTTTTTTCTCAGATTTTGATCTCGTCTAATCTCGCACCTGGGACTGTTACCAATCAGATTCCTGGGAGAAACCAATGTATACTGAGATCGTCCATAGTGCAGTGACGACGTGTCTTCATCATAGTTATAATGGTCATCCATCTCATCCAGTCGTGCCTGTTTCATTCATTGGCACCTTTCCGTCTTGACAGACGATAGTTTGGTACATTGTGCTTCAAAAAGGCTTAATAACTGTCATATGGCAATAACTACGATCCATGGCGGTGGCGAGTGTGGCTGCCTGTTTCATAATTATAATGGTAATCATGTTTTCGTATATTAATTATATTTCATTTCTTATATTTCTAGCACGTTTTTAATTTGTGCCATAGTGTCAACATCAAAATTATAATGGTAATCGCGATATCATTAGATTACTATCTTCTCATGATATTGAACCCATATACAGTATATACAACTGGAGTACAACGAAAGGAGACGAAGCCTTGTTACAAACCTTTGAGAACAAAATTTTAAGACGCATCTTTGGACCCATTAGGGATACACAAAGTGGAGAGTGGAAAAGAAGAAGTAACAAAGACATGTATGATCTGTTTAAGTCCCCGCTAATCACTGGTATCATGAAGGCTAATAGACTACAATGGCTGGGGCATATAGAAAGAATGGAAGATAATAGGGAAACAAAACTCGCTTACACTCAGGAAATAAATGACCGTAGACCCCGAGGTAGACCAAGAACAGACCTACAAGCACTTGGAATCAACGACTGGCAAGAGAAGGTCCACCATAGAAACGAATGGAGACGGATTGTATCTGAAGCAAAGAACCTCAATGGCTTGGAACGCTGAAGAATATATATATATATATATATATATATTATATATATATATATATATATATATATATATATATATATATATATATATATATATATATATATATATATATATATATATATATATAGCAGGACAACACCATAGCAATGGGAGATTTCAATGCAAGACTATGACGTAACAGAACGGGCATAGAAAAACATCTTGGAGCATTTGGAGACCAACACAGTGAAAGAAATGATAATGCCAGTAGACTGATATAGCTTTGTAGCCGTCACGACATCTATATAACAAACACATTCTATAAACACAAAGACTCACGAATATACACTTGGTACAAATGGAAAGATCTAGATACCAAAAGCCAACCTGAATTTATATTAACAAGAAATAACTGAAAGAGAAATATATTAGATGCAAGGGCAGTGTCCAACTTAAGTATAAACATAGACTAAAAAGCATTTATTGCCAAAATAAGAACCAACATAAGATAAGCAAAAATCAGACAAATACATGTCGTGGGAATCAGTAAACTTTAAAAAACCTCAAATCGAGGCAGTGAGGAAAAATTATGAGAAAGAACTAACTGAAATCTTTGTAAAACTACCTCTAAAAGAAATAAAACAGCGGAAGAAGACTGGGAGATGTTCAATTTAAGCATTTTAAATACGGCAAAAATAGCACTTGGACCACGAAAAAACGCCAAACACTTATAAAGAAAATAACAGGTTGGTGGAACGCAGAGTTAAAGAAAGCTGAAAAGACGTAAAAGAAAAGTATAAAAAGTGATACAGATGAAGTTTTGCAACAATAGGTACACTATTATGATGTAAAACATGAGTATAGACACAGTATAAAAGTATGAAAAGAAATTAGCAACTATATGTATGAAAGTATCAAAAGACACATGATAAAAGTAACATTTACAATCTTACAGTACAAAAAGTATATTGCATTTGGCAAGTAATTTTCTTAGACTTTCCACATATAGATATTTTTGGTTCATATGTTTTTGCAGATTTAAAGCTTATTATATTATCTGAACTAGCTTTGTCTGCCTTTCTATCATGTTTTTCAGGGAACAGTGTAGCACAGCAGCGTGAGTCTGGAACATACATCACCACTTCAATGAAAGAAGGAGGGGGAACAGTGTAGCACAGCAGCGTGAGTCTGGAACATACATCACCACTTCAATGAAAGAAGGAGGGGGAACAGTGTAGCACAGCAGCGTGAGTCTGGAACATACATCACCACTTCAATGAAAGAAGGAGGGGGAACAGTGTAGCACAGCAGCATGAGTCTGGAACATACATCACCACTTCAATGAAAGAAGGAGGGGGAACAGTTGTAGCACAGCAGCGTGAGTCTGGAACATACATCACCACTTCAATGAAAGAAGGAGGGGGAACAGTGTAGCACAGCAGCGTGAGTCTGGAACATACATCACCACTTCAATGAAAGAAGGAGGGGGAACAGTGTAGCACAGCAGCGTGAGTCTGGAACTACATCACCACTTCAAATGAAAGAAGGAGGGGGAACAGTTGTAGCACCAGCAGCGTGAGTCTGGAACATTACATCACCACTTCAATGAAAGAAGGAGGGGAAACAGTGTAGCACAAGCAGCGTGAGTCTGGAACATACATCACCACTTCAATGAAAGAAGTGAGTGGGGGAACAGTGTAGCACAGCAAGCGTGAGTCTGGAAACATACATCACACCACTTCAATGAAAAGAAGGAGTGGGAAACAGTGTAGCACGCATCGTGAGTCCTTGTAACATACATCACCACTTTCAATGTAAAGAAGGAGGGGGACAGGTGTAGCACAGCAGCGTTACACCCACTATCAATGAAAGAAGGAGGGGGAACAGTGTAGCACAGCAGCGTGAGTCTGGAACATACATCACCACTTCAATGAAAGAAGGAGGGGGAACAGTGTAGCACAGCAGTGTGAGTCTGGAACATACATCACCACTATCAATGAAAGAAGGAGGGGGAACAGTGTAGCACAGCAGCTGTGAGTCTGGAACATACATCCACCACTATCAATGAAAGAAGGAGGGGGAACAGTGTAGCACAGCAGTGTGAGTCTGGAACATACATCCACCACTTCAATGAAAGAAGGAGGGGGAACAGTGTAGCACAGCAGCGTGAGTCTGGAACATACATCACCACTATCAATGAAAGAAGGAGGGGGAACAGTGTAGCACAGCAGCGTGAGTCTGGAACATACATCCACCACTTCAATGAAAGAAGGAGGGGGAACAGTGTAGCACAGCAGTGTGAGTCTGGAACATACATCCACCACTATCAATGAAAGAAGGAGGGGGAACAGTGTAGCACAGCAGCGTGAGTCTGGAACATACATCACCACTATCAATGAAAGAAGGAGGGGGAACAGTGTAGCACAGCAGCGTGAGTCTGGAACATACATCACCACTTCAATGAAAGAAGGAGGGGGAACAGTGTAGCACAGCAGCGTGAGTCTGGAACATACATCACCACTTCAATGAAAGAAGGAGGGGGAACAGTGTAGCACAGCAGCGTGAGTCTGGAACATACATCACCACTTCAATGAAAGAAGAGGCGGTATTGATGTAGATCTACTTGGATTGAGGGTTGTTTCAAGTCATTGAAATAACGAATTGAGATAAAGTGCACCAGATTAAACTACTGTTAAGGATTCTATGGGTGTTAATTCTGAAAATAGTGGTAATATGGAAGAATATGTTCAAATAGTTGTTGTTTTTTTAAAAACCAATACATATATAGATAGCAGCAACAGTATCAACTATGTCTTGTCACATGCTGAAAACAAACACAGTATTGGACTATGAAGATCAGTCCTATCAGGAAGTTGTAACAGAGATACCATGAGGAGTGCAATCATCCAGTCTGACCAATGTTGGTCAGATATTGAATGAAAATATCGGCACCTTTGCATACAATTTGAATGTTCCATTAAATGAGCATTGTTTGAATGAAAAAAAATCAGAATTTTATGTTGTTGGACAAGCAGAAGCAGTCAGTGAAATAAGTCTGTCCAGAATTAAACTTGCTTCCTCTTCAATTGTTGGAAACATTGATACTAGTTCAGATCTAGACCAAGCTAGATCTGCTGAAAGTCGAGGTGGTTGTAATGTAACATCTGTTAGCAGTAGCGATACAATACGTTGCAAACTGCCACCTGCCAGTGATTGCAGTGTTGACTCTAAAGATTATTTTAATATCACATCAACAGTCTTATCATTGTCAGTCACAAGAGTGCCAGATTTTGCTAGCACTTCAGCTGCTAATTTCAATTTAGAAATAGCTGAAATAAGGACCACCTTGCGTATATCAGAACAAAATAAGCTGGAATACACAGAGAGCGCTTGTTTACCAGTAGAAGATATTGAAGCAGATATTGACAATAGATAGTAAAGTAGACATTCATTTGTGGTGCTGGAAAACAACCTTAGGTCTGGTGTTCAAGATGATATAGAACGTGTGATTTCAAATATGGTTAAGGATGGTGAAGACCAGGCTGCTTCTGCTGCAGTGAATGGAAAGAGTATTTCAAGAACTGTGTTCTTGTCATTTCATACTTCTACTGTTGAGGGAAATAGCATTAAAGAACACCAGCAAACAGATGTATTACAAGCATGTAACATCCACCAAGCAGCCCAACCTTCTAGAACTAATTCTATTCTCTCTGTTCCTAGTATTACAGATGAATCCATATTAAGCTTACCGCTTGAGAACAGACAAACTTCAACTAAGCGTGTAGTTTTCCAACAAACTGTGAAAGTTGCATTTGTGATAAACCCTTTTACTGGTAAGTGTGTTGAGTGCAGATTAGTGACAGAAGAAAGGTCTCACCCAGATAACACATCAGAGCATATGAAGCTCTAAACCTGTAGACGCAGTGCCTTCAAACGGTAGCAAGTCATTGTCAGAGAAGGTAGTAACAAATTTGTTTAAGAGTACTGAAACGTAGAGCCCCATTAATCTTTGACAAAAGTGGCAAGCCTTAGCATGCTAGAAATGTTGGTGGTAATCATGTAACGAGACCTAAAGTAGATCCACCAGAAAGCGGCACTATTAAACCAGATATTCTGTCGGGCCTTTCTAAAGCAATGTGTGGGTCCAGAAATATTAAAGACTAATCCGGCGCTAAAAGCTGAGCTAGAGACTGTTGCTGACAATGGTAGCATAGTTTTATCTGAAAGCTAGAACACTGCTCGTGATTTCACCACATCGAACAGAGAAATGTTTGAATGCATACTGTAAGAGAAAGTCAGAAGCTGGGCAAGGTGAGGGAATCATTACTTCTAAACTAGTGAGAATTAATTCTGAAAAGCACAACAAGCCAGAAGACACAAGCAAAAAGCTGGATAGAACTGTAGCTGTTAGTCAGCCGCGAAAGAATATGCAGGACGCTGATGTGCCTGCACCAGATTCAGCTCATTTCCGATGTTCTGCCAGGTAATTTAGTTACATCACAGTCTTATACAGAGCTGAAACAACATGTAAAGTCTCCGCATCCGCATGATAAGCCTGCAGGGGTTTCGTAAATTTCGTTCCTAGAAGCTTGCAAAATGCAGCAGAACAATCAGAAATATCGGAAGATACCACTCTGTCATTACAAGAAGTTAACAACAATGACGTGACCATGTCATGTGTGCATGATGGAATCACTACTCCTCAACACACTGCAAGTCTTTCAGAAACAAGCATTGGATATCGTGCTACAATGAATAAATCAGAAGACAAGTAGAAAATGAATGGGGAGGTAGACAAACTCAAAGACACTGTAATAACCCAAGGGGTATCTAAAGTTAGCAAGAAGTCATTGACAAATGTTGAGAGCGTTGATATCTTAAAAGCGGATTCAAATGCTCTGCCTGCATATTTCTTACATCATGCTTGCGTGCTTGTGTTCGTTGGCTTGAGCTCCAACGCGAAGTCCTGTATGTCGGATGAAGACATCCTGTTGTCCAACATCAGTGTGATGTCATACAGGACCTGAGTTTTGCGTGAGTATCCGTTGTCCCATGTCTGGCTTATTGGTGTGCAGACTGGTGGTTCCTCGCCGTACAGGCAGACACTCTCCGACTTCGGAGGAATCGGCGATCCTATTGACTTTAGCCAGGACCCCGAAGGGACCTGTTGCCCAGGACGCTCGACGAGGACGCGTCAATAGGTCTTGGCCAGTATATAACCCGGCCCTGGTGCCTTGGAAACATCTCTGCGTCCCTCTTACATCATTTTCTTACACAGAAATACAGCAACATGTCAATTCTCAACACTCTGATGACACATCTGCAAAAGTGAACAGGATTAATAATAAATCCTTGCCTAGTGCAGCAGACCAGTTTGCAGGATCTGAATTGTTAAAATAAGTTAATGATTTGCCCAGCTCAACTGTACTAACAGTATTTCAGACGTTATGTTTGCATATCTTTTTCTTCTCATTCATACACAGAAATAAAGGTCAGCATGGCCGAATGGATAAGAGCGCGTGTCCTTAAACATCCGGTGTGCTGATGCCGAAGTAAGGGGTTCAACCCCAACACCGGACAGTTGGACTAAAATGTTGACCTCTCGTCCTTGACATGGGGACATAAATTACAAGTACGTCTGAAGGTGGAGTGGATTTGCCTGAGGGACACTGATAATAGGGAAAGCTAATCCACACGCAAAATGCAGTCCAGCACTATTAGAAGTAGTCTGTATGGACTACGCTTGCAGTTCAAAGCGAGCGAGCGCCAAAAAAAAAAAAAAACAGAAATTAAAAAAAAGAAGCATTTACCGCTCCAGCATCCTCATGATATATTTGAGAAACTGTGTAGAGATAATTCTAAAAGTACCTATAAACTGAACCAGGAACGGGAGTATTGGTATTTACAAATGTATACATCCAAAATGTACTTTTACATGTAAATGGAATCTTCCAAAAAAAAAACAAAAAAATGAAAGCACACATTAAGAGTAAATACCCATATCACAGCTGTGAATACTATGTACTTTACTTGTTTTTTTTTTTTGAATAAACATTTTAGATTTGTGCATTGAGGCAAGAAACTCTATCATCATCATCATCATCTTCCACTTCTGTCATCAAGCGGCGTGGGGAGGAATAATTTGCGTTCCAGCGCCCGGTGGGCGACACTGAATAGTTATAGTTATAGATGGTACAATTGTATTGGACCTGCTCTTCAAACATGTTGACATTCCCTATAATTGCCAGGGTATATAATGCAAAGCTATGGCTTTACAAACCCCTAGCACACCGACTGCATAGACATAAATATTGATAACCGAGATGAATGTTTCAATGGAAGCCCTGTACAATAGATGCTTGAAGTATATTGGTGATGAAAAATGGAAAAGACGCGAAGATAATATAAAGACACGCTGTGGAAGAAAGAAACCAAGTCAACTTTAAAAAAATGCATACTAATGTAACCTCTCATCTATAAACATATTTACTACATCTTACTAATGTAGATAGTGTAGTCCTTCCCCTACTGCTAGGCGCGTTCACTGGGTGGCGGATAGTGGAGTGGCCTCTAGATATTTTATCTAGGGGCTTTTTGTACGTGTCAAAGGGCACTTGACTTAATTTTTCTCGGCGTTTGTTGCCTAGGACAGTGAACGTAATTTCACAATCCCGCACACCGAGCTCGAAATCAGTCCCTATCGATTTGTAAGCAAACTGCCTTGCGTTGATTTTCACAATGGTATGAAAGCAATCTTGCAATGTGAATGAACAAATTACGAAGAACTTGGAGGCAACATAAATATCGTTCCTGAGACGAAAGTTGTGAATTCCTTGACTGCCAGAGTAACTAACAACAACTGTCTGAAACAGGCTAATGAACAGTAAATTCAACAATAAGAATGCGACAAACAGCTTTCTTTGGTCATGTGAAGAGAAGAGAGGCATTGGAGAACATAGTGACGACTGGAACGATCACGGGGAAGAGAGGCATTGGGGAACATAGTGACGACTGGAACGATCACGGGGAAGAGAGGCATTGGAGAACATAGTGACGACTGGAACGATCACGGGGAAGAGAGGCATTGGAGAACATAGTGACGACTGGAACGATCACGGGGAAGAGAGGCATTGGAGAACATAGTGACGACTGGAACGATCACGGGGAAGAGAGGCATTGGAGAACATAGTGACGACTGGAACGATCACGGGGAAGAGAGGCATTGGAGAACATAGTGACGACTGGAACGATCACGGGGAAGAGAGGCATTGGAGAACATAGTGACGACTGGAACGATCACGGGGAAGAGAGGCAGAGGCAGACCAGGAGAAATGACGCTGGATGGATTGAGTCTGTGGCATGGAGGAATATCATCAACATTGTTGATCCAGAACACCATTATACGAGATCTGTGGAGAGACACAAACCTTTACGCCAGCTGCTAGGCACTTGATGATGATGAATGAATGAATAAATGGCAAACTACTGAAAGGAAAATTCCTTAGAAGATCTCTCTCTCTCTCTCTCTCTCTCTCTCTCTCTCTCTCACACACACACACACACACACACACACACACACACGCACGCACGCACACGCACACACAAATACTGGGGTTGCTTATCTAACCTTCTTAACAAACTTCTTAACTTATGTTTATGTTTCTTATTATATGAAAACTCAGAGAGAGAGAGAGAGAGAAAGAGAGAGAGAGAGAACAGTCTTGCATCAACTGTGGGAGATACTTTACGGCCTTTAAGAGTGACGTGACCCGCATAGAATAATTATTCTATTCACAGGATTCGCACACAATCACATCCGGTATGAAAACTATATTGTGGCTAGGCTTGCCGAAAAGACATGCATGTAATAACGTTTTCGCTAAACTTGAAAATTATGTCCTAACCTTGACTTGGAGAAATTTTCATTCAGGATGTTTTAAAATATGGGAAGTTTTCGTTTGTGCAAGCTGTGAATATATTCAAATAATAACCCCAAATCTGAGTGTGCCGTGGGTGGAATCCATAACATGTTTAGAGATAAGTGTGGGGAAAGTGGGGAGGGGTGTTAGCCAAGGCCATTGGTGTGGAAATAGGGGCTGGTCGGGTTAAGATGTATAAGAGTGCTCGCTATTAAACTTAATCTGCCGGTTTGCTGATGCCGAGGTAGAGGGTTCAACCCCCACACCTGTCAGTTGGACTAAAATGCTGACTTCACGTCCTTGACTTGGGGACGTAAATTACTGTTTTTCCACTGTTGTTAACATGACTTTCAGCATCAGGTTATGGAGAGCTTCTTTGACGAGGTATTGTGTGGGCTGTCCAGAGTTCGAATGGTTGGCTGGTTGGTTGGTTGTTGATTGGTTGGCTGATTGGATGGCTAGCATGCTGATTGGTTGGTTGGATGGTTGGTTGGTTGTTGATTGTTTGGTTGGCTAGCTGGTTGGTTGATTGGTTGGTTTTTGAGATTGGTTGGCTGGCTGTCAAGCTGGTTGGATACTTGCTTAGCTGCTTGATTTGCTGGTATGCCATCTGGCTCTTTGGTTGGTTGGTTTGTTGGAAAGTCTCTTAAGACCTGCCTTGAAGAGCCGGTAGACGAGGCCAGAAAAGAACGGTACGGAAATACCACCTCCGCGGGGATGGTGCCGCAGTGCTCTCCTTCCCCACTCTAAGTGCATCCACCAGTTGTCATACAGTCACAGCATGCACTTGGTGAAGCTTTCGTTTAATTGTTGTACGACTTATCTTCACTAAAGCCAGAAATAGTTGTGTAAGTGCTCCATGCAAAACAAAGTCAGTTCTATACACATCCACGATACACATGTGATAGTTTATATATAAAAGGGAGGGAGGGGGGCAGACAGACAGGCAGGCAGGAAGGAAGGAAGGAAGGAAGGAAGGAAGGAAGGAAGGAAGGTCACACAGCACCAAGAGACAATAGATACACAGCAAGCAGAAAGGGGCAAGTAAACAACACCAGATAAACATCAGGAAATATGTGATTGAACAAACATACGTTTAGTTATTAAGAATTACTAACCCTAGGTCTGGTGTATGTGGTCAGTTCCCTAAACTGACCAGGATTCAGTATTTGGATTTCTTCCCGCTCTATCTTCCAGGCTAGTCGCTCCAGCTTTTGCTCATACATGTAGTGCCTGCAGACAGAACATGGTGACCGTATGAATGATGTTCATCTGTTAGCAAAGTTGGGAGATGAGATGGGCTGTGTCTTCCCTAGGTGGGATGATGTTAATCCGTTAGCATAGCTGTGGGATGAGATGGGCTGTGTCTTCCCTTGGTGGGATGATGTTCATCTGTTAGCAAAGTTGGGGGATGAGATGGGCTGTGTCTTCCCTTGGTGGGATGATGTTCATCTGTTAGCAAAGTTGGGGGATGAGATGGGCTGTGTCTTCCCTTGGTGGGATGATGTTCATCTGTTAGCAAAGTTGGGGGATGAGATGGGCTGTGTTTTCCCTTGGTGGGATGTTACATCTATGCTCTTGTCTCCACTGTTAGTTTCTACACACACACACACACACACACACACACACACACACACACATGTACGTGCGCGTGCGCGCGCACACACCAAATCAAGAACTTGATATGAGTCGGTGAAGTGCTAGGAGCTTCACATGTCTGTAGGCCTTGAATGTACCAAGGAATAGGTGGCCAGTCTGTTCCTCTCTTAGCAGACGACGAGCCCAAGCGTTGAACCCTCATTCGACCGCGCTTGTGACAACATCAGCGCAATCTCCTGATGATTACACCAACACACGCGCTAAGAACACACACGTACTCTTAATAAAGGGCACACAGCAAGGGTGAGAGTCCTGGTGTATGCATACCAGAACACACGCGCACATACATATTATGTTTTATGAGGTAAAATAATGTAAGGGGCCATATTAAAGTAATTGAGGTTTGTTGAGTATATGGTGTTGGCTTCATATTTCATAGACCATTCTGCACTCGATAGTTGATATGGTCAATATTAAACCGCCCGCCTTTACATTCCATCATAGTTTCTGGTAACTATGTTAGGCTTGGACAACCTGGGAGTCCAGATCAATTTTAAACATCCGACTAGATAGGGATTCGAACACATTACCATCGGGTCGGCAGGCAAGCCATTATGCTACCGAAGCTGACATGTATTATGTAGGATTATTAATCATGAAATATTGTCATGATACCTAACTATATCACATCAGATGAAAGATGCGCGACAGAGATTAAGAACAGAATAGGTCATGGAAAAGCTGCATTCCAGAACATGAAAATTATCTTATGCAATAAGCACTATCACTGAATGTCAGAAAAAGATTGCCGAAATGTTGTATGGTAGAGAATCACGGTACGTTAATAAACAAATTAGGAACAGCTTGGAAGCAACGGAGATGTGGTTCCTGAGATGAATGTTGCGAATATCTTGGACTACCAGAGTAACTAACAACTGCCTGGAAGGATGCTAATGAAACCAGAACATTATATATAACTATAAGACAGCGAAAAACAGCATTGTTTAGTCATGTAATGAAAAGAGCATTGGAGAATATCCTGATAACTGGAAAGATCAGTTGGAAAAGGGGCAGAGGCATGCCAAGAAACATGATTCTGAATGGACTCTGGACAGTGCATGGGGGAATACCATCAGCAGAGCACCAAGCACCGAGATCTGTGGACAGACATGAACACCTATGCCAGCTAGCAAGGCGCATGATGATGATGATGATGATGATGATGATGATGATGATGATGATGATGATGATGATGATAATGGTGAAGATGATAATGATGGTGATGATGATAACTCAACTATACGGAACATTCAACGACTTCCGACTGTAAAGAAATATTTAACCTGCACATGGGACTTCTGTTTTTTCACTCTTGTCTGAAAAGGCTAGATATTCCCCTGGATCAGGACAAAGTACCCCACCCCAATACGCCTTGTTTAAGTGCTACATAGAACCTATATCTAATGACAGGGGATATGTGGTTTCTTAGGAAAAAACAAAGAATAATAACATAGATAGACAGAAAAACCAATGATCAAGTCCTACAAGGAGCAACTGAAAACCGTTTACTGATTGGAGGAATTAGACCCAGGCAATCAAAAAATGATGGGCATGTTATGAGTAGTAATAAATTAGAGAACTTGGTGACAACTAGCAAGATTGGGGGGGGGGGATAGAACAAGGGGAAGATAGTGCAGTAAATACCTAGAGGGCTTGGCCACGTGGTATGGACAAGAACACAGAGCTGATTCACGAACCTGGTGATCGTGTAAGACAGCGAAACATGATCGCCCACGCTTATCGGCACGGCACGTTATGATGAATGAAACAAGTGTGTGATGATGTTTAATATAGAATGAGTTAACACAACCGCATTGTGAAGTGCACGGCTGCGACATCTTATAAAGGGAGCAGACGTCCAGCGGACTAGTTGTTTACTGTTCTTGGTTATATGGTAATAGTCCGCCCCGGCGCTACAAGCGGATTTGCTGCTGACAGTTCTGGGTGTTTGGGTAAACACAAACAAGACAATCCTGGGGCAACAGACACAATGATGCCTCCCTGCGGTACACTTCAATAGCGATGTTTTGTGACAGAAGTACACGTGACCAAACAAGTGTGCACATAAGGAACATACAAGCAGCGACCTTGTGTCAAGTTTCAAAAGGTGATATTTGCTTTACACGATAAATAAAGCACAATGGATGTCTAGACATCGGTTTATAACTAGAAATGTGTCTCGGAAACTCAAACGCTTTGGCCATTTAAAAGTTCACTGGTGGCTATGTAAGGACATTGGTGGTTTAAACAGGGTCTTAAAGACAAGAGGGTCGACTTAATTGCACCGGGTTTTACTCCATATGGCTCGATCTCTTTCCGCAAGGTGGCCTGCCGAAAGCGTCGCACAAAGCACGAACTCCGTAGCTTAAGCGACAACTCCCAGGAGACTGATAAAATTGCACTAGTGTACCGAATGACGTGGCCTGGAATCGAACTAGCATCCTTTGAAGCGCAAGGCAAGCAGCTTAACTATTTCGCCACGGGGACTCCCGAGCAGCGATGGAGGATATGGCTCCTTGAAGACAAAGTAGGGCGAGATCAGAGCAAAGGTGGCCACAGGGCATTGTAGATACCTTTGGCATGATGGTGCACGTGGCAGGGGAGGTGACAGGAGATCGAGACACTGTACTACATCAGTGGTTCTCAACCTTTTTTGGCATGTGCCCCCTTTCACCAGTCCCCTTTCGTAGTTCCTACCTAAAAATTTGGCTCGTGCCCCCTTTCACCATATTTTCAGAACGTCATTCCTCCCTCCCCCTTTCGTATTTCCAACCTAACCCCCCCCCCCCCCCTTGCCTCTTTACACAGTGTACGTAATAATGGAAGCTAAATTTAATAGCACATACTAAAATAAGTCTAGACGTCCACATAAAACATGACTTGTGGGTCTACTTACTTTATAAAATGAATTTTAGAAGAGTGAGACGTACAGAACCGTAAAATATGAAGGGAAAAACAATATCAAGTAATCGGTTTTTGTATTAACGCCATCTTGAAATAATCTTAATCCCCCCCCCCCCCACCGGGGTGGGGGGGGGGGTGGGTGGGATTCCCAACCGATTGAGAACCACTGCACCACATGATCATAATGAATGGCTAGATGAGGTGAACATCCGTTTCTTCTACAGGCGAAACGATAGTTGGAGATCGGTTGTTTGAATCCTTGAATCCCGTGTGCTTTAAATATTTATATTGTCTTTTGTGTTACCAGATGTCTGCCTTTTTCTGTTTCTATCTTGTGAGGTTTAATTTTTTTTTTTTTAAAGTTGCATATCCCTTACAAGGCGTTGCAGTAAACACCAGCATTTTTCAGCCGTTGTTGATATTCTTGGCAAGATTACCTCACATACCCCGTAAGTAACCAACGTGACGCGATCCGCTGCCGAATCTCGCACAGCTGTGTTCCTCACGTGGATATACGAGATTACTGAGAAAGTCGTTAAGCCTTTGGCCAGGGAGACCGGATAGGTTTAATTAGGTGTGTCAAAAAAACTAACAGTTTTTCGGTTGTCTCGTGTGCATTCTGTATTTACATCTTTGTGGTTATTTTCTATGAGAATAGATCTATGAGTATCGATCAGTCTTAATAAATGCCGGCTCCGTGGTGAAGGAGTTATAACGCAGTTCGTACTCCCGCATATCCGTGTTCGAAACACATCTGCGGGCGATTTGGCAGCAGACCGCCTCGCGTTGATGTTTTACGAAATAGTATGGGCGCTGGTCGTTCAGAAAGCAATGGCAAACTACTGAACGTAAACTTGACAAGAGATCACAACAGAAAAATAGTGTTGTAGACTACAACGTCATGTAAAGGCGTCATGTAAAGGCGTCATGTAAAGGATACGCAACTAACTTTTTTAAACTGGACACGACAAATATTGTGAGAGACAATAATTGTTAAAATGGGTAAATGAAACACCATTGTAACGGCATGGGGTGTATTGTGTATATGATGCTGTCCCAATATTTGTAGACTGATCGTAGTTTCACATGTTGAAATGTGATTATAAAAATATGTTATTGGCATCAAGTGCTGTGTCTGCATTAAAAGTTGGCGGTTGAGTTGCCTTAAGCTGAGTTGAGTTGAGAGAGTTGAGTTAAGTTAAGAACCGATATCGCAGCACTCAGGACATTCCCATACGCGCACCGCCCCTAACTTCCAACAGCCAACGAAGAGTCCCAATACTAATCTTACCAGGTGCAGTCTGATCTTGTGTCCTTCTGGTTTTTTGCTCAGAGTATTCAATATAGGCCTGATTCTCTGGCCACTCTCTACTGCATCATTCTCTCCATGCCACGGTGACGTCAGTGATCTGCCACACTATTTACACGATCCCTAAAGACCCTGACCGCATCTGCCTTATCGTGCATCCATACCCCACCCAGTGTTGCAGTACCATCACCTGACCACCTACACCTTTCCTCCCACGCCAACATGTCCTCGGAAAAGATCCAACGGATACTCCCTATTTTTGATTTATTTTTAAACTTAAATATGTCACTCTGCACGAAGCATGCCTCTCTACCCCTATCTCGGCAGTCTCTGTAAGTCCCTTGCAATCACGATATGTATGCACGGTTTGTCTTTCTGCCAGCGGAGAGCCGCAGAGATTTCCTCTACCTCTATTCTCATACTCGATGCTGTGGTACCACATGCCAGGCTTTCCTACACTAACCACCGTCCAGTAACCTTAACTATATCCTCTAGACCAGTGTTTCCCAACGTGGGGCCCACGCCCCACAGGGGGGCAATTCGATTGTTAAGGGGGGCAATTCGAAAATGGAAGAAATCGGCTGGATATAACAAAACGGGCAGACTTGAAACTGAAGTTAACTAAATTGGAACCTGTCATAAAATCTCTTTGCAGCAAGCGTCAAGCGCAAGGATCTCACTAAATTTAAATAATAAATAATTACTAATAATTAAAATAATATAGAAAAATCTTTCATTAAAATAATTGTGTACTTGAATTTCAGTTCTCCATTATATGTTTTGAAAATTTACTTACTGTGTTTGCTCAATAATTTCCTATTGATTTCTTCCTAAAACCTATCATTCAAGTTTCTTTAGTGAACATTTCAATTTTTGAATATTAAAAATAATGTATATGTTAGGAGGGGGGGGGGGGGGAATAATAATTTTAGAAAGGCTTAGGTGGGGCATAGCACAAAAAAGGTTGGGAAACACTGCTCTAGACTCTTCTTTTGATGACATAGCCATGGCGCGAATTGTAGTGAATCACTTGTTATACCTCCCAGTCCATGCTGTTTGTATCAACGGGACAATAAAAACGAAACACTCGGAATATAACCGTCCAAGGAGTATTCCTCTGTGTTGTCCGGTTAAAATAATATTTTAGTGGTTTCTTTTGTTTTTATTCCGTTGATAAAGATTTCGGTTTAAACGTGCGCCTGCATCTCTATATGTTTATGGAACACGCAACTTTCATGAAGCGAACCAGGCGGCGGAGACTCCCGAATAGTGATGAAAGAAATCGCTCCACAAAGAAGAAGCAAGGGATGACCAGCGCAAAGGTGGACACGGGACATTGCAGACACCATGGGCATGAGGGTGCATGTGGGAGGAGAGATGGCAGGAGATCGAGGAGCTTTACGGCAGGCCGTGATGAGAGCTACTCTACACCGCTATACACCCAGTCCCCATACACTGTTTCACACAACTGTACACCTAGCCACTGTACACTGTTTGATCATTCTAGCGTCTCTGTCATATTTTGTGATTTCCATCGATCTCGATTTATTGTTCCATTTTATTCGTCATGTCACCAGTAAATGTTTGTTCTTTGTTGCTTATTGGGGTATATGCAAACAATCATACATTATTGTGTCAATTAACACCTCCCTGGAATATTTTTTCCCATCCTGCTGGTTCATTAAAATAATAACACGCTGTCAGCTTTCAAACTGTAATTGTTTATGTAAATAGTTGTGACGTGTTCAGCTTTTTATGAAGCCGTTACCATCACAGACAAGACAAGACATGTTTTACAGAACCCAACAAAGAGTCTTTTAGATAATATAACAAAGCGTTATTTAGAGAACATAACAAAACGTCTTTTAAGGAATATAACACAGCGTCTTTTAGGGAATATAACAAAGCGTATGCCGTTTTCCAACATGGCGGATAGGTATTTTAACTGTCCAGCCTCTAGAGTGTTTATGCTTCTGGCTACGGTTTGCAGTCGCATTTATTGCATGGATCCGTTGCCCTGCTACTGAGTTGAGTGCGTGGCGCGACACTGTGAGCTCTGAATTTCGTTTGGACTGTTTTCACATCTGTCCGCGGTTGTTGTAACGTGAACTGCAAGTTCGGAACGATGGCGGTGGGCCTGCCACTTCGAATTGACTGGATTGCCATTTCGGTTCACGAGTGCATTTTTCTCGGAGACTCCTGGGGGTCGTCGCCAGAGCTACGGTGTTCGTGATTTGTACGATGCCTTCAGTCGGTCGAAAGGGATCGAGCCATATGGGATAAATTCCGGGGCAATGAAGTCGATTCTCTCGACTTTTAATGCAGTAGTGTGTGGCTGCTGGTTTTCTAGTGACTGCCGCTTTCACTGTATTTTCCGTGGAGGACTTTGTGTTGGCATTCTGACGGCGGCATTATGCACAGTGTATCTGTGTGGGCTGTTGGCTTGCCGAGACTCCTGTCCATTCCACTTTTCAAATAGGGCAGTGAGGAGCCTTTCGTGTGATATCCACTGGCACAGGAACGGATCATAATGGGGACGACACGTTGCCGTGAAGTTTGAACCGCGACTAACTAACAAAGCGTCTTTTATTGAATATAAAGTAGCGTCGTTAATGGAATATAACATAGCGTCTTTGAAAGATCGTGAACAAGAGAATTAAGCACTGCGAAGACGGACACTTTAATGCGGACGCAAATATTCATAAAAACTAGTCAATTACAACCAGATTGATACAACACTAACCTGATGCCGAGGATCAGGATAACGACAATGATGAGAACAAAGATGAGCACTGAAGCGATGATAATTGCCACCTTCCACTCAGCGACTGAAAAAGATTGCAGTAGAAACCACAATATTATTTGTTTGCATCAAAATAAGATTCGTGACAAATGATTGACCAGGATTGTTTTTTGTTTGTTTGATTGTTCGGTCGCTTTGATCTCAAGTGTAGTCCATACAGGTTCTACATCTTTTACTGCTCCTGCGAGAATATACCTATTTGTTTCCAATTCATATTGTTATATCGTGCTGCAGCCGCTGCTTTTTCTTTCTATTCCATATCATTTAATTCCCTGGCTGCTACCCCTTTTCGTCGTCCGTTTTTCTGTTGTTCGTTTTTTTAGTTTATATATCCATTAGTTTATGTTTATTCATTTTATATATTTATTGAGTGCTTCTGATTTCGGATTTTCACCTGTATTTCGGGATACGATGGATCTCCTTGTAAGGTATTGCAACGTGTTGATGTTTAGTACGTTTCTTCTCGCAGGAGCTTAATATACCTTTTTGTTTCCAATTCATACTTCTACTGCACAGGGCTGATTTTTGAGTGTGGATTAGCTTTTCTCTATTACCAGTTTCCCGTGCCATCAGGCGAATCCACTCCTACTTCAAAGGCATTTGCAATTTACGTCCCGAAGTCAAAGACGAGCAGACTAAAGACAACGTGTGGCACTTGAAACATGAC
Organism: Cepaea nemoralis; assembly: GCA_014155875.1. Taxonomy (NCBI): domain Eukaryota; kingdom Metazoa; phylum Mollusca; class Gastropoda; order Stylommatophora; family Helicidae; genus Cepaea; species Cepaea nemoralis. The sequence continues at coordinate 270,536 of JACEFZ010008930.1, read as the reverse complement.
GTGTAAAATAGACAATGTAAACAGTGACTTAGTCATTAGTACACTGTCTATCAACATTATGACAGTATAAACATATTCATAATATTGATTTCCGCTTTTTTCCCCCGCATATCCTTTACAGGACATCGCTGTCAACATCAGCATCTTTCAGCTGATTGTTGATTTCTTGGCAAGATTACGCTCAGTAGTTTGCCATTGCTTTCTGAGCGACCGGCTCAAATACTGCGTAAGTTACCGACGCGGAGAGAACCGCTACCAATTCTAGCGCAACGAGAGTTTACGAGATTACGGAGAGTCGTGTAACCTCTTGATTTCCGCTACTTATCCATAATTTATGTTCTTGACAGTGAATGCAAGACTGTCAGTCTCTCTCTCTCTCTCTCTCTCTCTCTCTCTCTCTCTCTCTCTCTGTGTGTGTGTGCGTGTGTGTGTGTGTGTGTGTGTGTGTGTTTATCTTGCTCGCTCCATTGTGTATCTATGGATGTTTCCAATGATTCGGTGTCCTAAAAAATTCGACATGTTTGCAGGTTAGCTGCTTATTTCCCCCCATAATATTAAGATTATTCATTTTGACTGTCCTTGCATGGTTAACATTCTTGTTTCCCACTACATATAGGATTGCCTTGCTTAACTTCTTATTGTGAGAGTTCATAGCCAAATTTAAAAAAAAAAAAATAAAAAACTAATTCTATAGAACAGTTACTATTTTTATTGTGACTTCTAATCACAATGACAAATTGCACATACCATTTTTGATTTTATAAAATGCAGGGTTTGCTTGTCCTTTGCTGTTATTTATTTTTATAGTACGCCCCCCATCTGGAGTTATTATCATCGCCTTGAACCATGTCAATAAAAGTGGGCGGTCGTTGTTCCCCATCTCATGCCAACGCCACAGTCATTGATCGGCTATGTGACTTTGTCTCGGGTTTGTCATATGGCCAAGAAATCCAGGTATTTATTTCTTTGCCTTCCCTTAGCTATTTTCCTATCACATTAGCCAGCTGTCATAAGTTTTCTAGTTTATGTTTCTAAGCCTAAAAAGTTAGTTGCTTATCCTTTATAGGACTTCGCAGTAGACCCATCATCTTTTGGCTGTTCGTGATTTCTTGGCCAATTTACGTTCAGTGGTTTGCCATTGCTTTCTGAACGACCGCACCCATATAATTTTATACAAACCAACGTAAGGCGGTTTGCTGCCAAATAGCTCGCAGCTGTGTAGCGAACGCGGTATGCGGAATTATGAATTGCGTCGGTAAATCCTTCGCCACAGAGACGGCTACCCATAACGTGTCCAAAACATCTGTGACTGTCGGCGTTTAGTTTCACTAATCAGTTTATGATTTCAACTTGGTTCCTGGCGGTTGTTTTCATTGTGCTCAACTATTTGACTTTCCTCTCAAATGCCATCATTAAGTGAAATTATTTCCTTAACTAATATTGTTTATACATCTATTTAAAATTGTCATTAATTATAGATTATCCTATTACTTCCAGATGAAAGGAATATGCGCTCGTTCACACACACACACACACACACACACACACACACACACACACACACACACAAACACACACACATACACACACACACACACACACACACACAAACACACACACATACACACACACATACACACACATATATATATATCATCATCATCATCATCAAGTGCCGTGCCGGCTGTCATAGGCGTTCATGACTCTACACAGATCTCGGTCGTTGGTTTTCTGAATCAACTCCGCTGTTGATATTCCTCCATGCCACCGTCTCAATCCATCCAGCATCATTTCTCTTGGTCTGCCTCTGCAGATCTTCCCCTAGATCTTTCCATATCTCACGATGTTCTTCTGTGCATCTCTTCTCATCACATAACCCAAAAAAGCTGTTTGTCTCTTTCTTATTGTTGTATATAATGTTCTAGTTTCATTAGCCTCTTTCAGGCATTCGTTTTTAGTTACTTTAGCAGTCCAAGGAATTCGCAACATTCGTCCCAGGAACCACATTTCTGTCGCTTCCAATCTCTTCCTAATTTGTTCATTGACATTCCAAGATTCACATCCATACAGCAACAAAGGTTCTATATAGCACTTCAGCGCTCTCTTTCTTACATTCAATTATAGTGATTTATTGCTATATTGATATTCTCAGAAAATACACATTGTTCTTCCCCTTCGGAGACATATGGCAGGGGATATGTTATATGTAACTTACGTTTGGAACTAGGACAGAGCTTTCCGTCGAAGCCACACATCGGGTCACTGATTGGTGGATGTCCGCTGACCCACTTTATTTCATGTAAAAGTTCGTACACCTGCACGGAAGACAATGTTATATAATATTACTCATAATTAAACACATGTAAGATAGTATTACTGCTACCTACACATGTAAGATAGTATTACTTATACCTACAAATGTAAGATAGTGTTGGTTATACCTACACATGAAAGGTAGTATTCCTTATACCTCACATGTAAGGTAGTATTACATATACCTACACATGTAAGACAGCATTGCTCATACGTTCGCATGTATGATAGTATTGCTTATACCTACACATGTAAGGTAGTATTCCTTATACCTCACATGTAAGGTAGTATTACATATACCTACACATGTAAGACAGCATTGCTCATACGTTCACATGTATGATAGTATTGCTTATACCTACACATGTAAGGTAGTATTCCTTATACCTCACATGTAAGGTAGTATTACACATACCTACACATGTAAGACAGCATTGCTCATACGTTCACATGTATGATAGTATTGCTTATACCTACACGTGTAAGGTAGTATTCCTTATACCTCACATGCAAGGTAGTATTACATATACCTACACATGTAAGACAGCATTGCTCATACGTTTACATGTATGATAGTATTGCTTATACCTACACATGTAAGGTAGTATTCCTTATACCTCACATGTTAGGTAGTATTACACATACCTACAGCTGTAAGATAGTATTACTTACCCTCACATGTAAGATAGTATTACATATACCTATACATGTAAGATAGTATTACACATACCTATACACCTACGATGGTGTTACACATACCAATACACCTACGATGGTATTACACATACCTATACACCTCCGATGGTGTTACACATACCTATACACCTCCGATGGTTTTACACATACCTATACACCTACGATGGTGTTACACATACCTATACACCTACGATGGTGTTACACATACCTATACACCTACGATGGTGTTACACATACCTATACACCCACGATGGTATTACCTATTACTAGGAAATGACATGAGAAGTAAAAGTAGTAGGTGTGATACTGATCACGTGGCTTATCGGGTGCCGATTGTATTGTTCGATATCACCATGTACCCATATACCTCATGGAGCGTAAAAATTTCCTTTACCTTTCTTTTGTACTTTTACATTCTCTCTCTCTCTCTCTCTCTCTCTCTCTCTCTCTCTCTCTCTCTCTCTCTCTCTCTCTCTCTCTCGTTCTCTCTTTCTCGCTCTCTCTTTCTCGCTCTCTCTCTCTTTCTCCCTCTCTCTCTCTCTCTCTCTCTCTCTCTCTCTCTCTCTGCCTCGCTTTGTTTATCTCTCTGTCTTTATTTCTCTTTGTTTATCTCTTTCTCGCTCTCTCATTTTCTCTTTATTTATATCTCTCTTTTTCTCATTATTTCTTTGTTTCTCTCTCTCTCTCTCTCTCTCTCTCTCTCTCTCTCTCTCTCTCTCTCTCTCTTTCACTTTGTTTCTCTCTTTCTCTCTTTGTTTATCTCTTTATTTCTCTCTTTGCCTATGTCTTTCTCTGTCTTACCCTCTCCCATTCTCTCTCTCCCTCTCTCTCCCCTGAAATCTGAAATATCTTGCTTATTATTTACAGCAGCCAATCCGTATTATTTAATATGTTTTGGAGGGGATGAAAACTAGAACTTCGGGTCAATGGTTGTAAAATTGCGGAAAGAAGAACGAAATAACAGCCGAGAATAACTACACTAGGTCATAAACAAAGTACAAAAATAGAACTTATAGCCTTAGAAATCAGGATGCAGTGAACAACACTCCAGCCAACAAGAATACATAAATATTAACAGTAATCGTCTTAATCAGCAGAAATGATGAAAATAGGAAAACTAAATCACACAGTAGGATCTCCATATAAGTAAAGCTACAGAAAATGTGATTGAAAAGTGAAATAAAGTATTCGACGATCGAAAACTAGCTGACAATAAGACACCCCATGAGTGAAATTAACGAGTCTGGACTCAGGCTTTCACAACGTAAAATGCCTGCGTGATTACCGCAGTAAAGTACTTCTCTCTGGGTAATTAAGGTTACAAGCAACTATCATAATCGGGCCATGAGACAGAATGAAGTTACTTTAAGAAGATACAATTTTAGTAAATATCGTAGCTGCTGATGGAGAAGGGGGTCTTAAATTAGCGTAACAACGTTGTGTTTCAAGCTGTTAGTCGAAATGACGCGACCTCTACCCATCTATAAAGTTGTTCAATGAACGATTTACCGAATTTAATATTCAGGCAAATAATATAAGCAGGCTGGGTATTGCAAGTGAGTCACGATAAGTAGTGGAGGAAAGGCCGGGAGGACATATAATCAGACTGTTAATGGTACCAATAGTATTGGAACTCTTCGCTGGCTGTTGCAGATGAGGAGGTAGCTGTGCCGTGTGCTGCGATTTCGGTTCTTAACTCAACTCAACTCAGACAGTTACTAGACAATGACAGCATTTAAGTATGTTTGACTAGTTAATTTAGGCCGCAAACAGCTACCATAAAAGTGTCATAAGATAGAAAAAAAAATATTATTAGAAGTTGAATTGAGTTAAGAACAGACATAAGAGCATTCTGGATATTTCCATGCGTGCTCTGTCCTCATCCGCAACAGCCAGCGAAGAGTCCCAATATTAACGGTACCAGTAACTGTCTGATTATGTGTCCGTCTGGTCTTTCCAGGGAGTTTTAAGTGTCGACCAGAACCTCGGGTCATTCCCTGCAGCACCATTCCTCTCCAGGCTGTGATGATATATCTGTTCTTCTGCACTATCCGCACGATCCCAAAGGGCCGCGACCACATCTGCCTTGTCATTCACCAATAGACCGAGCCGTGCAGACCCAGCCAATCTGTCCGTCTGCTCGTTTCCCATCACACCAGCATGCACTGTGGGAAAATCCAACAGATGCTCTCTTCTATTTTTATTGTTGAATGGGAAATCTGCCAATCTGCATGCTTGTCTGCACTTTTCTGTATCATACTTTGTAGTCCGTTAGAAGCACGACATGCCTGTGCTGTTGGCTATTTTAAGAAATTGGTTTAATCAATATCGTAGCTGTTGTTGATGGAGGATCATAACGATCATGGTAACAACTTTGCGTTTCTAGTTGCTGATACTACAGTGTGGTATGAAATAATAATGGATATGCATTTGTGATGAGACAACCAACTCCATCTGTTACATCGCTATCATCAACGCCAGAACACTTGTCTCATGCATGTTCGTGCCCAAGATGTCTTTAATGTCCTATGTCTACCTTCATGTTGAACCCGTTCTTTCTTTTAGGAACCACGCATCCATTACTGTTCTTTCTTTCAGGAATCAAATCACGCCTTCCATTATTGTTCTTTCTTTCAGAAATCATGCCCTCCATTATTGTTCTTTCTTTCAGGAATCACGCATCCATTACTGTTCTTTCTTTCAGGAATCACGCATCCATTACTGTTCTTTTTTTCAGGAATCACGCCTTCCATTACTGTTCTTTCCTTCAGGGAGTTTTACTGTTCTCTCTTTCAGGAATCACGCGTTCCATTACCGTTCTTTCTTTCAGGAATATTACTGTTCTTTATTTCAGGAATCACGCCTTACATTATTGTTCTTTATTTTTTAGGAATCACGCGTTCCATTACTGTTCTTTCTTTCAGGAATCACACATACATTACTGTTTTTTAGGAATCACGCATCCATTAATGTTCTTTCTTTCAAGGAATCACGCCTTCCATTATTTTCTTTCTTTCAGGAAGCACGCCTTCCATTATTGTTCTTTCTTTCAGAAATCATGCCCTCCATTATTGTTCTTTCTTTCAGGAATCACGCATCCATTACTGTTCTTTCTTTCAGGAATCACGCATCCATTACTGTTCTTTTTTTTTAGGAATCACGCCTTCCATTACTGTTCTTTCCTTCAGGGAGTTTTACTGTTCTCTCTTTCAGGAATCACGCGTTCCATTACTGTTCTTTCTTTCAGGAATATTACTGTTCTTTATTTCAGGAATCACGCCTTACATTATTGTTCTTTATTTTTTAGGAATCACGCGTTCCATTACTGTTCTTTCTTTCAGGAATCACACATACATTACTGTTTTTTTTAGGAATCACGCATCCATTAATGTTCTTTCTTTCAAGGAATCACGCCTTCCATTATTTTCTTTCTTTCAGGAAGCACGCCTTCTATTATTGTTCTTTTCTTTAGGAATCATTTCTTCCATTACTGTTCTTTTTTCCAGGAATCACAACTTTCATTACTCCTCTTTCTTCCAGGAATCACAACTTTGATTCTTTAATCTAGGAATTACGCATTCCATCACTGTTCTATCTCCCAGGAATCACACGTTTCCGTTCTTTCTAAGCCAAGTTGTTTCACTTTATACGATGGTACATCAACTTCCAGTCACAATCTCTAGGAAAGTGAGAACACCTTTGTGTAATCGGCATTTTTTCATGCAGAATTCACTTCACAGCACAATAATGGTGTGGAGACTGCTGGATACAAAGTCCGAAGTTATCGCCTGTTTGATGTCTACCTCAAGAGCAGCAATCAAGCTGAGACTGAGCGATCTATCAGTAAGTCAGTGGTTCCAAAATGATGGATTGCCTGATCGTGGTGTGGCCTGTGAGAATTACTTGTGAGGGAAAGTACCAGGGATAGTGAATAATGTAGAGGCATTCGTTGGCAACAACGCCTGACGCGAGACTGCTCATGTAACTTCAACGTGTGACATTTAGTCAATGGTAATGTTGACCTAATACCAAGTACGCTGAACGGAACATCCTACTTCCAATATACGCAAATGTCAAAATAAAAGGGAGAGGGAGACGACGTGGCTGATAGATTAAATTTCCTCTTCAGGCTCAGAAGCTACCGAATTGATAAACTGAGATCATATGTTTAAATTGTATTGGGCGCTGGATTGGGTAAAATTGGTCACTATCCCATCTTTAATACTTAAGACATTTCCTCTTTCTAATTTTAGGCTGGATCTATCTCAAAGCCGGGGTCACTTTTTTTTTAATCCGAAGTTTGAATTACGACCACCCGGCCGGCAGACGCATATGGTAGCAGTTTCTGTTATGTTATTAAATTGTGGTGTTAATCTTGGAAGCATATGCTGAGGACATTAATTCGGCGTTCTATAGAAGTAAATGAAGACCTACATCTTTGTTTCATTGACTACACAATGGCTTCGATAAAGTAAGACATGTCATTATAATAAAGATTCTTGCAGATGTACAAATTGATGGGAAAAACCTTTGACTTGTAAAACATATATATTGGAAACAACAAACTTCCATAAAAATTGATAATGAAGTAGGCCAATATCAGCCTAAGAGACGTGCGCGACAGTGATGCGTAATGTTTCCAGATATTGTTTTCCTTTTACAGTGAAAATATTTGTAGAAATGTACATGATATGAGAGGAATCATCATTGGGGGACATAACATTACTTATGCAGATGATACAGTGTTAATCGCAGACAATAAGCAGGATCTGCAACATTTACTTACTGCACACAGTGAACAATTAGGGTTATAATTAAATGTAAAAAGGCAGAGGTTATGGACGTCACTAAGAAGAAATAAATATCACAATGTAATATACGGGATTTTGTCTAATATACGGGTTACATGGAATATTCTCAAACAAGTCAATCGGTACAACAATCTCGGAAGTCATAACATCTTATGGAATGTGCCTTAATGAGATTAGAACAAAAATTACTATGGTAAAAGTTGCCTTTTTCAAAATGGACAACATACTGACCAATAAATTATTTGTCATTTGAAACGAGAAAAAGAATGGTGAAATGACACGTAAAACCTGTACTTTTGTATGCATGTGAGACGTGGATAATGAGCAGAGAAGCTGAAAAACATGTGATGGCTGTGGAAATGTGGTTTCTGAGGAAAATGCAAAGAATAACATGGACAGACAGAAAAAAACATGTGAACAAGTCCTGCAAGAAGCAAATGAAAACGGTAAACTTATTAGATAAATTAGACGCAGACAGACACAGTTTTTTGACAAGTTATGAGAAGAAATAAACTAGAGAAATTGGTGACAACTGATAAGATTGAGGGGGAAAGAACAAGAAGAAAGAAGAAAGATAAATATCTGGATGGTGTGGCCACGTAGTGTGGTCGAGACAAGAACACTGAGCTGATCCGCGACTCTGGTGATCGTGTGCGATTGCTAAACATGACCGTCCACGTTTATCGGATTGGCACATGATGATGATGAGTTAATTTTCACGAGTGTTCTGCTTCTTTGCCATATTCTCAATTTTCGTTTTGGTCTATTAGTGTTTGTAAATAGACTTATTTTAATAGATGGTCGTCTAGAAGTTTCTAGATCGCCCTCAGTAAAGTAGCATTAATTCTCCGGGGGTGTCCATGGTGTGTTCAGTAATTTAGTTCATTGGACGTGTCTTGAGAAAATGTTCATCTCGAAGTGGGATCCTCATAAACAGTTTGAGAATCGCTATGAAAGGCTATCGGAGAATGCAACCCTTGTCTATGAGATACCGCCCACAGACGATCCCAGACCCGGGGTTTTTAATACGTAAAATGCCAAGAGCAATGGGGTAGATCCAGCTTTATTAGCTAGTAAGCTTATTTATTTACCGAGGATTTGCCCAGCCTTCGTACGTTTTTATCTTTGCGGGTTCCTTGTAATCTCTCGTCATTTGAAGTAATTATTAGATTGTGTGTATAGCCTATAATAATGATAATAATAATAACAGAAGACGACGAAAACCAACATGAACAAGATGTAGAACCAGAAGAAGAACAAGAGGCTTTCTGGTAGTGGTGGTGGTAGTGAAGGTGGTGATGGTGGTGATGGTAGTGGTAGTGAAGGTGGTGATGGTGGTAGTGAGGATGATGGTGATAGTAGTGGTGGTGGTAGTAAAGTTGGTGATGGCTTTAGTGGTGGTGGTGGTAGTGAAGATGGCGATGGTGGTAGTGGTGATGGTAGTGAAGATGGTGACGGCGGTAGTTATGGTGGTAGTGAAGATGGTGATGGTTGTTGTGATGGTGGTAGTGAAGATGGTGGTGATAGTATTGGGAGTGGCCGTAGTAAAGATGGTGATGACGATAGTGGTAGTGAAGATGGTGATGGAGGTATTGGTGGTGGTAGTGAAGATAGTGATAGTGGTAATAAAGATCGTCTTGGTGATAGTGGTGGTGGTAGTGAAGATGGTCATGGTGGTATTGGTGGTTGTAGTGAAGATTGTGTTGATGGCACTGGTGGTGGTAGTGAAGATGGTGATATTAGTTGTGTGGGTGGTGGTAGTAAAGATGGCGATGGTAGTATTGGTGGTGGTAGTGAAGATGATGGGGGAGATATTAGTGGTGGTGCTAGTGAAGATTGTGACGGTGGTATTGGTGGTGGCAGTAAAATTGTGATGGTGGTAGTGGTGGTGGTGATGGTGAAGGTGTTAATGCTGTTGCTGCTGCTGCTGCTGCAACTGATGGTGTTGGTTGGCGATGTTGGTGATGACGATGGTGACGATATTAGTGGAACCGAGATAGCACACTGACTAGAGCAAGCCTAGGCAGCCCCAGTGGATGGAACGGTGGTCAAAATAGCCTATACAGAGGTGTTATCGTGACAAAACTTTCCCCTTGGCTCATCCCTGCCGGGCTCGTACAAGGCCCTCACCTGTGGGACATGGCTGAACGCCTCTAAGCCGGGTCCCTTGGGTGTCAGGGTCTGGCCATAACTCGCCACCGGCTCGTGGTGGTGAGGTCTCGGTGGATTGACGCTGAGCCGCCAGCGTCTGCAGCCTACCTTGTGCCAGACGTATTGGTTACCCATTCCTCTGGAATACACAAGACTAGGCCGAGAGAGAGATCATGTCGTTTGGGCATCACATGATTCTCTGAAGCTCTGCCCAGACATTGTGATGGAATATTGGCCACATTCCACTCACATACTTTGGTGTGTCAAGACTGCAAGGTGTCTACTACTAGTAAACGCTGCCAGGGGAAAGCTGCCTGGCCTCACAAATGTATCATTGTTGTGCTAGTGTTACCTTATAGACTTTTCATACTGTTTGATCTATGCACTCTTATAGCCAGCCTACGTCTAACTTCTTCAGATAATTCCCCATGGTTGTTGTGCCAAGATAATTAAAGTGTGTGGCATTTGCAGTGTCTTTAATGTTGATTGTGGTTCACAGGTGACATGTAGCTTTCCCGTGGGCATTATTTATTTATTTATGGACTTTTATGTTCAGAACATGATTTTTATCTCCACTAGACAGGATGAGCCCTTCTGATCTTTTAGCACTTTTGGAGAGAAGGACACTGTCATCTGCATATGAGTTCTGGAATTAATTTGATATATACCGTAGAAATTACGTTGTGTTAATATTTGCTTTATCATCATCATCCGGTGCCTTGTCGGCTGGCGTGGGCGGTTATGCCTCTCCACAAATTGCGATCTCCGACGGCATGGATAAATTCGTGTTGACGCCCTTACGTGCCATGACACAAGACTGTCAAGAATCTTCTCTCGCTGTCTTCCTCTATCTCTCTTTCCGCAAATCTTTCCGGTTGTCTCGACATGTTCCAGTTTTTGTCTTCTCATTATGTGGCCTAAAATTGATGACCGCCTTTTTCTGATATTTGTGATTAGTTGTTTTTGAGACTTAGCTTACCTCAAAGTGTCCAGATTGCTCATTTTGGCTGACCAATTAACTTTCAGCATTCTTCTATAAAACCACATTTCCAATGTTTCCAGTGATTTATTTTTTGCCTTTTTACTAATTGTCCAGGATTCGCAGCCGTATGATAAAACTGGTTCTATGTAACATGCAAGAACTCTTGTTCTAACTTTCAAAGACAGCGACTTATTGCACAAAACGTTCTGCATTTGGTAGAATGAAGTTTTTAGTTGTCCTATTCTGTTCTTTATCTCAGTGATGCATCTTCCATCTGATGGTATCCATGTGTCTAGATATCTGAATTTCTGCACTTGCCTCAAAATAACGTCACGTACTTTAACTACACATTTAGGCACAATCTGTTTCTTTGATATCACAATGACTTCTGTGTTTCTATTATTTAAAAAAGGCCCATATTTTTCACTTTCTACAACCACTGTATCTATTATTTCCTGCATTTCCTTCTGTCTTGTTGCTATCAGGAAGGTGTCATCAGCATACGATAAGTTGGTTATATTATGTCCACCAACCAGGATCCCTGACTTGCTTTATACACAGCTTAAATACACTTATTCACATAGTTAATCTGCTTGGTTCTTACATAAAAAAAAACATTGTTTCATAAAGTCAATCTCTTGTGTTTGTACATGTCAAACGCCCACCTATTCATAAAGATATGAGATGCTTTAATTGATTCGGTTTTATTAGTAAAGGAGCAATTGCATAATCGATAAAAGCCCCAGTTTAACCCGTCCCCATAGAGCAGACTGGGAGAATATCCATACAACATATCATCTCCGTAGCACGGTAGACAATCAACATGGGTGTATATCAGAACCTCACATGCATAACATGTTGTCTGGATCATCAGTGTCATCATTATGAACGAACGAACGAACGAACGAATGAACGAACGAACGAACGAACGAACGAACGAACTAACGAACGAACGAACGAACGAACGAAAAATCTTTATTTTCAAAGGGTTAAGAATTGGGCACCAGGCCCGTCTGACAATCTGGCCTTCTTCTCTATTTCCTCTCATACATTATTTCATTCAACATCACTTATGACGCTAATCTTTGACAACAAAAGAACAATAAGCATTAAAACGCATGAAAATAATCAATAATACAAGACTCACTGAGGCAATGTTTAACATGGGCTTTATAAATACCTAAGGAAGATGTAACGTGCCATGCATATGGGAAAATTTATTGGCTAGTTGTCGTTTGAGATAATTTACCATTATTATTATTTTGTGTGTGTGTGTGTGTGTGTGCGTGCGTGCGTGCGTGCGTGCGCGCGCGCGTGCGTGCGTGCGTGCGTGCGTGCGTGCGTGTGTGTTTTATAGAGGCATGTAGTCTGAACTTAGGTAGTGTTCAAATAGGTTGCGACTGTATGTATAATAATTGGTGGTGTCTTTGAATTTTTGTAGAAGATTGTTCCACAACTGAGTGGCAGAGTATGCTAAGCTTGTTTTATATAAGTCTATCCTAGGTTTAGGGACATGAAGTATATTTAGTCGTTCACTATGTCTTGCGTTATATTTAACGTTAAAAGATAAAGTCGAGGTCAGCATGGCCGAATGGACAAGAGCGCTCGTTTATAAACTTCAGGTGTGCTGATGACCCTACACCGGTAAGTTGGACTAAAATGTTGATTTTTCGTCCTTGACTTGGGGACGTAAATTACAAGTACCTCTGTTGTTGGAGTGGGTTTGCCTGATGGCGAGGGACACTGGTAATAGGGAAAGCTAATCCTCACGCTAAAATAAGTTTAGCGCACTAGAAGTAGTGGCGTGTGTATGGACTACGCTTGAATTCAAAGCAAGCGAGCGAAACCTAAACTAGCAAAATTAAGAAGTAAATCTTTTGCAGAACGTCGCTCTCAACTGACTAGGGAACGTAAATTACAAGAACATCAGAATTCGGAGTGGGTTCGCCTGATGGCAAGGAACACTGGTATTAGGGAAAGCTAATTTACACGAGAAAACGTGTATTCCACAGCTGTGGCAACTACAAGAAGTAGTCTCCATCCTGTCCGATGTCTTCTACCGCACGCATTTTCACGCCAAAGGTTCCTGCAATGTTCTGATCCCATCTTTGTACTGGTCTTTGACCCAGTAATCATGTCTTCCATCCCTGTTCTTCCCAAACCACGGTGATTTTTAAGATTACCAAAGTATCTTAGTTTCCGCGACACGATGCTGTTTATTTGCCTTTTTTTTCGTTTTAGCTCTTGAAGAATGTCAATGTTCTCGTCTTCTTAGCTCATATTATTCCAAGAACTTCTCTGTAACATTTAAGTTCAACAGCACGAACTTTTCTTGATATATTTATTGTGGATAGATTTTCTCAACATTGCATGTTTTACCTGGCCATTGGAACATTCTGGAGCTGCGATAGGATAGTGACTAGACGCTCGTTTGCAAGCCTGATAAGGTCGATCCAACATAACATGGGTATCAGGAAATGTCTTGCGAAGTAAAGACGGCCGCATGGTACTAACCATATCATCAACAGAGTACAAACTGGTCTATAACAATATGGCTCTTCTTCTTCGTTGCCGTTCGTTCGATATTTTGTTTGTTTTGGATGTGATTGCGTTGTTCAGTTTACATCAGAGCATATATAATTGCGCCTTTCGGCCGACAAATACGACATTTCTGCTAGCATTTGTTGGCCAGGTTAGCCTTTCCGGGACAAAAATATGCGTCTAATACCATATAGCCAATGCGGCCTGACGAGTGTAAACGGGTACTTTGCTTACTTAATATTTGATTGTTTAGTCTATAAATTGCTATTTCCAACCTGCCAAGGGTGTTAACGGATACAGCGAGACTGTAATGTTTCGCTATTATCAAAGAAGGCTATGTGTCACAGTAGCTATCCCTGGTTTATGGAATGTATACAGTCATTGAGATTCGTTTATGTTAAAGTTCATATCGCGATTCGGATTCCGTCTACATGAATCGTCAGAAAGCAATGGCAAACTACTGAACGTAAACTTGCCTAGAGATCACTGTCACACGTCGTTCTTGATGATAATATCACGAAGTTCTTACGATGATATGTTCATGATATTGTCGTGTGATGGTCGTTGTCTAGGTAACGATACTCATGGTGTGTCAATGGAAATATCTAACTGTCTTGCAATATAACTCACCCCCGCAGTGCATATTCACCAGTCATTAAACAAGATTCCGTTGGCACACATAATCCTTTATTACAGAAATAAGACGGACAGACGGAACATGTTTATACATCCAGAAATAATGTAATCCATAGACTATAATATCCTCCTCACAATTTAACCAGCACACATCAATGCCTTCTCAAGCCTGCTTCATATCAAATCCACAAGACATTTAGTCCAGCTACTATCCACGGCTGGATCTCCTACAATACAACCCACACATTGGGTCGGAGCCACTGCTCAACTATGCAACCCACTCTGGGGTTTGGCCCTCACTCCCTATAGAACCCACTCTGGTTCAGGCCTGTCTTCACAACTAGGAGAACAACACAACACGGAGATCTCTCACTCCGCTTCTCCTTAGAATACCGACCAGTTCGGCATCTACACATTAACTGTTCTCAAGTCCCTTGACTTTACACAAAACTAAACTGTCCTTCCCCCATCCCCTGGGGTCCACACTCACCCTTCCCATTATTTCTTAGGACTGGCTGCTTTCTCATAGCCAGGTCAGTCACTTTACTGTCTCCCACTTTCATCACCATTCTTTCTCATGCCCGGTCACTCACCTCAATGTCAGTGACCCAGGCTTATGTCAATCACAAACAGCATATAAATGCTAGGGTTGACTGCGAAGTTCTGTTAAAGGATATGAAACTAACTTAACTATATGAATTAATGTAATCAGTGCAGTGGGCTGTACCTTTCAGCCACACTAATGACCTGGACCTCATATTTTGTATTTTGCACTGAATAATTAATGAACATCGGGTAATAAGTTTAGACCAAGAGAGCGAAATTACTTGATGCGGAAAAGCAAGGTGGAACATCACCTCAACCTAATATAGAAATAACCTATTATGAAGTCTAAAGGTTTATAATAAGTAATTACAGCTTTAGGTGTAACAGGATGAATCACCAATACAAACAAAAACAACGAGAAGTAGACAGTACGTTTTACTAGAACACGACCCACAAGTAACAAAATGGCTAAAGTTTTCATCAGCATACAAACAACAAACAATTTAAAGTGTTAATTTCAAGTGTAAATTGGAAAATACAGGCCACAAGAAAGATTGTGCTTGATGTTAATTAAACCGAAGAGAACAGGTCACAATATTCAAACTCCATACGAAACACAATAGGCTAAGATACCATGTGTATAATAAACTAAAGATTTGAGATACCGATGAATGTAACTGTAGAGTTGGTAAAATGACTAAATATTGCTGCAGGAGTGCCCAGCATATTGAGAGCAGAGAAAGACACTGGCACTTATTTTTCTATTTGTCCTGAATAAGTTTCTTGCTGTGGGTCTGTGATCTGATAGCCTCATCACAATTTTGAGGACCTGAATGCACGGAGTAACTAATTAAAGTCACTAACGACGACTGCCTGAAAGAAACTAATGAAAATAGAACATTATATACAACAATGAGAAAGAGACAAACAACTTTCTTTGGTCATGTGATGAGAAGAGAAGCATTGGAGAACATCGCGACAACTGGAAAGATTGAGGGGAAGAGAGGCAGAGGCAAACCAAGAGAAATGATGCTGGATGGATTGAGACGGTGGCATGGAGGAATATCATCAGCAGAGTTGATCCAGAACACCAAAGACCGAGATCTGTGGAGAGTCATGAACGCCTACACCAGCTGGCAGGGCACTTGATGATGATGATGATATTTCTTTTGCGCTCGCTCGCTTTGAACTCAAGCGTAGTCCATACAAACTGATTATAGTAGTGATGGACTGAATTTTGCGTGCGGGTTAGCTTTCCCTTGTAGGAAAAAAGTAGTGATGATGGCGAGGGAAAAGTACAAAAAGTAGTACTTTTCCCTCGCCATCAAGCGAACCCATTCCGACTTTAGAGGTACTTGTAATTAACGTCCCCAAGTCAAGGACGACAAGTCAAAATTTTAGTCCAGCTGTCCGGTGTAGGGTTCGAACCGCTTACCTCGGCGTCAGCACACAGGATGTTTAAGAACACGCGATCTTATCCATTTGGCCATGCAGGCCCTGCGATGATGATGATGATGATGATGATGATGATGATGATGATGATGATGATGATGATGATGATGATGATGATGATGATGATGATGATGATGATGATGATGGTGATGATGATGGTGATGATGATGATGATGATGATGATGATGATGAATGCACGGAGGAATAGGTAGCCAGTCTTGCTCGACGATCCCAGATGTTGAACCGGCGTCCGACCGTGCTTATGACAGTACCAATGCAGTTCGCTATCAACTTCGCTAGGGCGTCCACACTCTGGCATGCACCCACTGTACTTGAGGACAGTATACGGGGATGACAACGGCTTCACGTTGGCTGCTTCTTTCTCCTGATATAGCCAGGTTGTCGTCTAAAGGCGTGCCACGAGGAAGGGACAGAATCTATTCGTGTGCTCTAATTTAGGTGGCACTGACCAGTGTGTTCTAATTTAGGTGTCACTGACTAGTGTGTTCTAATTTAGGTGTCACTGACTAGTGTGTTCTAATTTAGGTGTCACTGACTAGTATGTTCTAATTTAGGTGTTACTGACTAGTGTGTTCTAATTTAGGTGTTACTGACTAGTGTGTTCTAATTTAGGTGTCACTGACTAGTGTGTTCTAATTTAGGTGACACTGACTAGTATGTTCTAATTTAGGTGTTACTGACTAGTGTGTTCTAATTTAGGTGTTACTGACTAGTATGTTCTAATTTAGGTGTTACTGACTAGTGTGTTCTAATTTAGGTGTTACTGACTAGTATGTTCTAATTTAGGTGTTACTGACTAGTGTGTTCTAATTTAGGTGTCACTGACTAGTATGTTCTAATTTAGGTGTCACTGACTAGTATGTTGTAATTTAGGTGTCACTGACCAGTGTGTTCTAATTTAGGAGTCACTTACCAGTTTATCATCCTCTGGGAAGAGGAATTTCCCAGCCTCCCGGAATTGCGGCTCTGTGGTGTGGTCCTCATCATAGACTAGCTCGGCCACGATGTAGCTCTCCTCACTGTCTCCGTTACTGTGGATCCAGACTCTGTTTCCCAGGATGCCTGAGCAAATAAACAATATGAACATTCATCAGACACAAGGGGCTAGAAAACAAAACAATCAAAGCGCAGTAGAAAACAATCAGAATTTAAAATTAAACAATAAGAAACGAATAGATAAAACTGAATCACGAAGAATTCGGAAACAGTTATGCAGAACGAGCTAGAAAACAACCAATCAGAACAACCTAGAAACCACATCTGCCTCATCTTGCACCAACACTCCATTAAGTGTAGCAGACCCAGCCAATCGGTGCGCCAGCTCGTTTCCAACCACACAAGCTTGTCCTGTAGATAAAATCCAACAGATGCTCAATATTTTGATTTGTTGAATGGAAGTCTGCCACTCTGCCCGAAGCATTTCTGTCTTCACCTTTCTAGTCCATCAAATAAGAAAGAAAAAAAAAAACACAGTAGCGGCGTGGTGTCAACCAACCCCTATTTATGACACTCGAATTATTCCAGTTGCACGAAAGAAAACGTGTACACATATGGAGAGACTGACACAGCCGGGGGGAGTTAATAGAGGGTCGACACGACATTCAACCCGTAGAGGAAAATGCAGGCGGAGGAGATTCAATCAGACTGCCGTTGGTACCGTCAGTGTGTTAAACCTTAATTTATTACTGCAAAAGGTGGCGGCGCACTTGTGGGAATTCCCGAGTGCAATGGTGTTAATTCTTGAGATAATGCAGGGGTATGTAAAGACTCACTACACTTTGTATGTACAAGACATTTGAAAACTGAAGAACATGGCGTCATCAAATAATGTACTCCACAGTCCATCGTAAAGCAATATGCAGCTAATAGCTGTCGTCTGCTGGAGTATTTCTTTGCACTCCAAACAGAATGGTGTTATCAACGGAAGAAGGAATGTTTTTGGTTGAACAAGTGTTTCGAAATCCCGGTCGATACACAAGGAAATAACAACCGACACGTTGCAGAAGGTATTTGACAATATAAAGAGTCGTGTACAGTCATAATTTGAAGCCGATGATGAAATTTTCAACAGCTGCTATAATGAATATTTCATTGGTTCTTTCCAGCTTTCACAAAACAGCGTTAGATCATAGCAGTGACTATTGTAACTATTTTAATTAACTTTTAGCACATTTTGTGATGACGCCATGAACTTCATTTCTTCAAATTTGACTTACATGCAATGTGCAGTGAGACTTTACAAACACCCTTTATTTTAAATAAACATCTAGAGTTGACGGTGTTCTAACAACTCCAGCAAACTGTACTTTAGCTTTAACAGACACAAATCAAATCAACAGTTTCAGACACCAATAAAGTGAGTTGACGTATTGTTTACGTGCTGTGCATAGCAGCGTTTCGCAGATATTGCGCTTTCCTATATTTATGCCTCCTGTTGTCAGAATTCTTCTTTTGACTAGTGCTGGTATTATGGGGACCAGTGAACCGCTGCGACAAGTGCCATTTTGTTTATCAAATTTGCAATCTTCTTGCCCACTTTGAAAATTTGTCCAATATTTCAAACTGTTTCTCTGGTATCTTATAACAACAGAGATGAGGAAATGTTTCTTACGGATGAGAAAGTGCACACATTTGTGTTTATCAGAAGTGGAAAGGCTTGACGGTTCAACGCCCGCATCTTACGCAATCAGACCAGCCAGAAATCACAGAGTTGGCAATGTAGATGTCTCTAAAATAAGAATCCTTACGACTGTGTACGTACGTATGTAGACACACACAAACACACGCACACACATCCACGCACCTGCCCACCCATACATAGACACACCCAACCCATTTCTTTTCCTTTTTTTCCTTTTGTTTCGCTGATCATGGGTTACTGAGAACCTATATTTACTGAGGCAACATTTCGGAGTAAAACTTGGGCATTCAACACACCAGGTGAACGTGCTTTGAATACAACTGTCATAGAAGAGTATTATAACTTCAGTGGAGTAAAAAGAGAAATAAAGCTGAAGACCAGAAAAAAATATAAAATTAATAATAGGTGATTTTAATGCAAAAGTAGGAAAAGGAAAAATGTAGGATGTAGTGGGAAATTATGGTTTAGGTACAAAGAAATGAAAGAGGAGAGCAACTAATGGATTCAAATATCAATGATATGATAATTGGAAACACCTGGGTTTAAACACAATAAACGAAAACTTTACACATGGAACAGCCCTGATAAGAAAATGCTCAACTAAATTGACTACATGCGTATTAATAAGAGGTATGGTAATGAGTTAATTAATGTAAAGACAGTGCCTGGTGCTCACTGTAATAGTGATCATGTCGAATAATAAAAGTAAGACTGAAGAGAGAGAGAGAGAAAGGTGGATAAGGACATGAGACTTAATAAAGCAGTTTTGAAGGTAAATAAAGAAATTCAAGAACAATGCAGAGTGCTTGTGAAAAATAGGCGCAATGCAATAGCCAAAATACAGAATATAAACTAACAATGGGAAATGTTAAAAGATTCCATTCATCAAACGAGCAAAGACATATTACCGGAGAGAAGCCAAAAGGCTAAGAAAAAACATGGTTGATTGAAAAAATCTTAAAGTTGATGGCCAAAAGAAAACATAGTAAATATGATAAACAATAATATAACGAGATAAATAAAGAAATAAGAAAAATTGTGTCAAGGCAAAAGAAAGTTGGTTAAACTATCAGTGCAAGAAAATTGAGTTAAATTCTAAAGATGCAAAATGTATGCACAGACGAATCAGTAAACTCACAGGAAGAAAAATAAGAATAAATACAGAGTGTTTGAAATCAAAAACAGAAAACATATTATTGGAGGAAGCTGCTATAATGAAGAGATGAAATGAGTATATAAGAGAATTATATGATGGAGAAAGGGCAGACTTAACATAAGAAAGTAACTTAGAAGGTCCACGTATTATAAAAGAAGAATTCGCTATTAAACATATGAAGAAAGGAAAAACAGCTGGTCCAGATGGAATCACAATTGAAGAATTATAAGTAATTGGAAAATGTGGAGTAGAAATATTAACCAAAATGTTGAATTATATTTACAGCAGTGGATATATACCAAGCGATATGCTGAAATTTGTATTTATAGCTATACCAAAAAGACCAGGAGCAAATGAATGCGAATATATTTCCGTACAATTAACCTCATAAACCATGTCACTAAGTTTCTACTCGGAATTATAATGAGAAGAACAAGAAAGAAAATAAAAATGAAAACTGGCGAAGATCAGTATTGATTTGTGGAAGGAAAGGGTACAAACAATGCATTATATACATTACGGACATTATTAGAAAGATAAACAGAGACCCAGAAAGACATATATTTGTGCTTCATAGATTGTACTAAGAATTTGATAAAGTAAAACATGATGAAATTATTAAAATGTTGGAAGATATTAACATTGAAGGGAAAGATCTCAGAATAATAAAGAATATGTATGGAACCAAGTAGCAGGAATTAAAATGGGAAATAAAGAAGGAAATTATGAACAAATAAGACTGGGAGTTGAAGGTATGGAACCGTGGGTTCTAAGATGGCTGATAAGGCCTATTTTGGCTCGAAATGTTCTTTGACAATGTGGGCAAGGAATGCTTGACGTTTCTGGAGGAGGATTTCCTGCAGTGGTTTTTCTGTCCTGCCTTTTCTTCACAGCTCTTGCAGTCCTGGTTGCCTCACAAGTGACTGCACCCTTGCGTAATGATGCACGCCACAAATTTCGGTCTCTGGCTGCAGCCTCCCAGGTGTCATGGTGAATTCCAAAAGCCTTCAGTGAAATTTTCAGAGTGTCTTTAAAGCGTTTCCTCTGTAGTAACAGAGAGTGCAAAGAAAGGACTCTCCTTGAATATAAAGAAAACAGTAACAATGGTGATATCAAAGAAAAAGGTGCCAGCCAAATGTGAAATAGAGATAGAAGGGACAATTCTTCACCAAGCGGATAGTTTTAAATACCTAGGGGCTTTTATAACATCAGATGGAAGATGCGCGACAGAGAATAAGAGCAGAATAGGGAAGCAAAGGCTGGATTTCAGAAAATGAAGAATATCTTATACAATTGATTGATTGCCACATTTCTCAAACAATAAGAAACCAACCCACGGGAATATTTATATTATGGAGGTTTCTGTCATATGCATAGTGGCATTCTCTCCAGTGCTCCGAAGTTTATGCGCTTTGCAGAAATGCTCCTAGTGTGATCAATGGGAGGAGACTACAGCACTTATGAAGATACCCGTGTGCAACGGACGTGATATGTTATTAAGGAAACAACTGAAATAGTAATTAAACAGAGAAGTCTTGCGTATTTATCGGCAGTGCTTAATAGTTAAGTGTGTATTAGTTTGTTATGACAACCGAAAATTGATTAGAGAAATTAGACGTTAACGGTCAAGATGTTTTGGGCATGGTATGAGAAGAATTAAACTGGGGAACTTGGTGACAACTGGCAAGACTGAGAGGAAAAGAACAAGTGAAAGGCGAATATATACATATCTAGATGGCTTGTCCACATGACATCATTGAGACAAAAACACGAAGCTGACCCTGGACACTGGTGATCGTGTGAGATGGCGACACATGACCACCCACACTTATCGGCACGTCACATGATGACCATTACTTCGTTGGTTTCGAAAGCTTTGTTTCTCTCTCTTTTTTTAAGCGGTCACATTAGACAGCTGGGTATTCTATCCCCTTCTTTTATTCTCTACTCCTTAATTCTTTGCCCGTACATGTTTGCCATTTTCCTTTTCTATTTTCTTGTAATTTTACTTCCGAAATCCGAGTGTAACTGTTCACGTACGACGTCAAAGTTTGGCCAAGGCTATATGTGGTGGAGAGGTTGCGGCGTCTGCTTTGGGCTCAGAAAGTCCAGGGTTCGATCTCAGCATGAGACTGAAAATATTTCCAAGAACCATTGATGCCTAATGATATCACACGACCCTTTGATCTTCTGCGTAGTGAGGCCGGATAATTAGCCTTCACAGATAATGGCGGGAAAAAAAACAGGAGGTCATGTGTGCACTTTGTGAACGTTGAACATCCAATGGCGGTTGGAAATTGCAAAGAGCGGGCCATAAGGCCGTTGATCAGGCAAATTATTAGGAAAGAGAACCTACCCACGGGTAGAGAGAGAGCCATTGGAATATGTCAAGTGGAAGCATACCTTACACAAATGCATTCCGAAATCGGAGACACACCCACTTAACTAGGTGTGACGAACTCCCCTCGAGAGAGGAATGAAGGAGACGTTTGGCCTCATTTTAAAAGCCAGTGTTATTTGGCGTGTCTGGAAATTGACCAAAGTCCACAATAAAGGAATTTTGTGTACATAGCTAATTAATTTTAAGAGAAATAACTTTGTTTTTATTGGTCAACATTCCACAACTGATTAGTTATAAGAATTAAATTCAATTTGGGGCCAAAATTCCAAAATTGATTCGGTTTAAGAACTATTCGTAAATTAATCTTTGTGTCTGGTCTGAGGAGAATTAACTTTTATCTTTTTGTCAACATTTCAAAACGAATTGGTTTCAATAGAACTATTGTCATCTTTGTATCAACATTATTATTGCATAAATTTGATATCCTTAGTATAATATAGTTTCATTGAAAACACGCTGCAAGCAGCAAAGAAGTATTTACTACATTTGTTTTTCTTTTGTCAAGGTGGGTAGTTTGTACAAAATCGGTGAGGTGTAATCGCCCCTACGAAAATAGCTCGTTGTTAATGTAACGTTTTTATCTACGGACAGTATTGTTTGAAAAGAATACAAGGACCAAACATCATTTTCTTTTTAGTGCCAGCGCTAAGTTTTACTAAAAATAACACAACACTAAAGTAATTTTGCTACAAGAACTTAGCGCACATGCACTCCTGACCTTGCTTTCAATGTCCCTTTTCTTCGAATTCATTGTAGCGTCTGCCACTGGAACTCAAACAGATCATGCAGGTTATACCGCCAACCTGGCGGGAAGTTTTACGTTCCTCAAATATAGACACACAAAAATAGATATCCGGCCGGAAACGAATTAAACGATTTTCATTAGCGATCATACATTTTAAAATATTAACATAGTTTCACCTACAAAATAATCCCCTTGTTAAAGCGGTATTCTTTGTTGCCAGGTTTCAGGGCTATTTTTATCATGGTCTTTATGAATGCAAGCCTCGATAACCTTAGAAACTTGTTATCTTGGATACAGTTGTTTTATTGCTTGACGTTCGGCACTTCAGACCTTCTATGTTACGCATTAACCTGATATTCTTATGTTTTTAAATATAATTGATCTTCTTCTGCTCTCTGAAAACGTAGCGACGAAAGTAACTCTAAATATATACTTTAAGGCGCCGATACAAGGCGAGGTTTTGTCTTTATAAATTTTTTAATTAAGTTGCATGTCCTTCACAGGACGTAGCAGTCAATCCCAGCATTTTCGCTGTTCGTGATTCCTGGGCAAATTTTACGTTCAGTAGTTTGCCATTGCTTTCTGAACGACTATATAGGAACAAGTAAAATAAAATAAATAAATAAATTGTCCCGAACAGTGTCCCGCTGTGGGTCTGTGATATGATAGCGCTATCACATGTTGTAGGCCTTAGGGCAAGCAAGAATAGGTGGCCAATCTTTCTCTCACTTTGGTCAGCGACGAGTCCTGGTGTCGAACCCGCATCTAGCCGTGCTCATGACATTACCAGCTCAGTTCGCTATCAATTTCGATAGCTTGTCCGCCAAAATAGTCGTTGCATCGAGCGGGAAACAGACTTAATCCAATAAATATGCATTTACATTTGTAGGTGATAATAAACGTCATTGTCCAGTGCCATGGGGGTAAGTGGAGTGACAAACGCCATTGTC
This sequence comes from Cepaea nemoralis, assembly GCA_014155875.1. Classification (NCBI taxonomy): domain Eukaryota; kingdom Metazoa; phylum Mollusca; class Gastropoda; order Stylommatophora; family Helicidae; genus Cepaea; species Cepaea nemoralis. Next base: position 246,494 of record JACEFZ010008930.1, on the reverse strand, counting down.
CAGTAGCAATGCTGGTAAGTGGAGTGAGAATAAAAGTCATTGTCCAGTATCAATACTGGTAAGTGGAGTGAGAATAAAAGTCATTGTCCAGTATCAATACAGGTAAGTGGGGTGAGAATAAAAGTAATTGTCCAGTATCAATACAGGTAAGTGGGGTGACAATACACGCCATTGTCCAGTAGCAATGCTGGTAAGTGGAGTGAGAATAAAAGTCATTGTCCAGTAGCAATGCTGGTAAGTGGAGTGAGAATAAAAGTAATTGTCCGGTATCAATACAGGTAAGTGGGGTGAAATTAAAAGTAATTGTCCAGTATCTAAAAATGTAAGTTAAGTGAGAATAAAAGTAATTGTCCAGTATCAATACTGGTAAGTGGAGTGAGAATAAATGTAATTGTCCAGTATCAATACAGGTAAGTGGGGTGAGAATAAAAGTAATTGTCCAGTATCAATACTGGTAAGTGGGGTGGGAATAAAAGTAATTGTCCAGTATCAATACAGGTAAGTGGAGTGAGAATAAAAGTAATTGTCCAGTATCAATACAGGTAAGTGGGGTGAAATTAAAAGTAATTGTCCAGTATCTAAAAAAGTAAGTTAAGTGAGAATAAAAGTAATTGTCCAGTATCAATACTGGTAAGTGGAGTGAGAATAAAAGTAATTGTCCAGTATCAATACTGGTAAGTGGAGTGAGAATAAATGTAATTGTCCAGTATCAATACAGGTAAGTGGGGTGAGAATAAAAGTCACTGTCCAGTATCAATACAGGTAAGTGGAGTGACAATAAAAGTCATTGTCCAGTATCAATACAGGTAAGTGGAGTGACAATAAAAGTCATTGTCCAGTAAAGTGGAGTGACAATAAAAGTCATTGTCCAGTATCAATACAGGTAAGTGGAGTGACAATAAAAGTCATTGTCCAGTATCAATACAGGTAAGTGGAGTGACAATAAAAGTCATTGTCCAGTATCAATACAGGTAAGTGGAGTGACAATAAAAGTCATTGTCCAGTATCAATACAGGTAAGTGGAGTGACAATAAAAGTCATTGTCCAGTATCAATACAGGTAAGTGGAGTGACAATAAAAGTCATTGTCCAGTATCAATACAGGTAAGTGGAATAAGAATAAAAGTCACTGTCCAGTATCACCTGTCTGGCGGGCAAGCGTGCTAGGAACTGCTCCACCTCCAAGACAACTGCACTTGTGAACCGAACCGATGAACGGAGCTCTAGGCGGGGGTTTAACGATTTTCACACGGAGATTCCATGGTTTCTAAGCAGGAAATTAAACCCTGTCAGCCGCGGTGTTTGTATGTTTTTTAAAATTTGCGTAAATCTTTTGTTGCCGTGATGACACTTGGTCTTATCTCTACTAAACATCCGGTTTTCTGACTGTCAATACATCAGTCAGGTGCCGTCTCCACAATGAAAGTTGCCTGCAATTGATCTCCAAAACTGTCTATCGCCTTGATTGTACATTCTGTCAGACTACTGTTCGTCCATCTCTTGATGTTATCTTCCCTCTACTGACGTCTACCTCTTACTCACTTGCCTTAAACCTTACCCTCCAATATGGTTTTATTTTTAAAAGAATTTTACGTCTTTTAAAAATGCGGACATACATGTTTCACTTGCCTCGTTTTTATTATTTATTTATTTATTTATTTATTTATTTATTTTAGTTTTTATCAACGATCTTTCCATTCCCAATTTTTCTGGAACCTCTATATTTGATTGTTTTTGTTCCTATTAAATACGACATATTCTTCTGTATATCCACATCTCCAGAGCCTATATTGGACTTTCTAGTTGTTTGTCCAATGTCCAGGCTTCAGCGCCATATAGTAGTGTTGAATTACGTAGCATTTGACAATTCTAAATCTGAATGCGTTGTTAATCTCTCTAGATATTAATCCTGATTTTATATTATTGAAAACATTTTTGGCAATTCATATTCTCTTTTTAATTTCTGTTTCACGTCTGCCATCACATCTGTTATTGTTTTGCTTATCCTTTACAGGACATCGCTGTCAACATCAGCATCTTTCAGCTGATTGTTGATTTCTTGGCAATATTACGCTCAGTAGTTTGCCATAGCTTTCTGAGCGACTGTTCCATACTCTCATAAGTCACTGGCGCGACTCGAACCGCTTCCAATTCTCGTGCGCTCACGTCAACCACGAGAGTATTCGGGGTTACGGAGAAAGCTGCTAACTCCTCGACCAGGGAGACCGGCTCATCTGTTATTTTTTTTTTCGCATATCCTTTTACAGGACATCGCTGTCAACAGCAGCATCTTTCAGCTGTCTGTTGATTTCTTGGCAAGATTACGTTCAGTAGTTTGCCATTGCTTTCTGAGCGGCCGGCTCAGTTATCCCGCAAGTCACCTGCGGGGGACGAACCGCTCCCAGTTCTCGCCCGCTACGAGACTCTGCGTGATAAACGGGATTACGGAGAAAGTGGTGTAACCCCTCGGCCAGAGAGACCGGCCATCTGTTATTACATGTCTAAAATATGAGAAACGTATTACGTGTTCTTGTATCTCCCCGTTTACTGTGATGTTCATTGGCCTCTCCTTTCCACTGCTAATTATAGTTTTCGTTTTATTTTTAAATTAGCTCCGACTGTATTAGCGGCATATAAAAGGTAATCGGTTTCCTATATTCCTTATTGACATGTATGTTGGAGCCGCAGTGGCATAGGGAGTAGTGAGCTTACACGGTGGTGTAGACCGAATCCATAGCAGGGACAGGATTTTGGTTTCCTAAGCATTAACAAACTAATGAACGTAAAACTGCCTAGTAAGTCAACCTGGGGTTGATCGCAAAGTTGTGCAGAGCTAATGCAACATGTTTTACCACTTATGAGTGCACGACTCTGGTGATCGAGTGAAATGGCGAATCATGACCGCTCACGCTTTCCGGCATGGCACATGATTGATTGATTGATTGAGTGCAACCAGCCTTATTCAATTGATAAAAGATAATTTTCAGAATGCTCTTAGAACTATCCAGACAGGCAAGGTAGCGCGGAAGGGAACTGGGCTTAGCTTCGTAAAGGCCTTACAATTAATGTCGTCGCTGTTGATTAGGGTCAGTCAGCGCGTTTCACACTTCTCCAACACACCGAGTCGAGGGTTCGAAACCAAACTCAGACGATTTAGAGGCAGATGGCCTTATGTTGATTTCGATCATATAATCGTCGGTTATTCACAAAGCAATGGCAAACTACTAAATGTAAACTTGCCCAGATATCACAAAAATGCCGGGCGTGTTTGCCACGGTATATAAAGGACATGCAACTAACTTTTATTTCACAGTTAATACCATAACAGGCCTGCTCTAAAATTCGTAACCCAGCATACCGCGTTCGAAATACAGCTGCTAGCGATTTAGAAGCAGATTTGCATTGGTTTATATACAATGGTATGAGTGCATGTCGTTCAGAAAGCAATGGCAAACTACAGAACGTAAACTTGTCCAGGAATCACAAACAAACAATAAATGCTGGAGTTGACTGCTACATCCTGTAAAGAATATGCAACTAACTTAACCATAAGAATAATATATGTCATGAAACTACCTCACACTTTGCATTGCCATTGTGGTATTGCTTCCTTCTTGCCTGCGATTTCTTTTGTTTTCTTCAAAGTGTATACACTCTATATATGTCCTCAAAAACAGGCGAGAGGATCGACTTCATTGCAAAGGATTTGATCCCTTATGGCTCGGTCTCTTTCTGCATGGCTACCTGCTTATATATTGGAATCGACCAATCATTTTTCTTCTTTAAACGTTTGCGAATATACTGGACAGGGCATTACGGTTTCGATGTGTTTGTTTGTTTGTTATTTGACCTATGTTCATTTAATATAAAATTATGAGGCCTGTGGTGCTATCTCAATGGTTTGATATTAATTCTGTCCGTATTCCATAGTTGTAGGTTCATGTGTATGATAGAGCTGGCTAATGGAGACACCCTTTTTAGAGGTGTCTAGTTGG
>JACEFZ010008930.1:190000-237500 GCA_014155875.1 Cepaea nemoralis | reverse complement strand
AGATGGATGCACGGGGGAATAGGTGGTCGATCCTGCCCTCACTTTTGCAGGCGACGAGTATAGGCGTGGGACCCATGTCCGGTCAAGCCCATGACATTATTAGCACAGTTCGTTACCAGCTTCATCAACGCGCCCAGGTTATGCATAATTACTTTCATTCATGCCGATAAGCGTGGGCGGTCATGATTCGCCATCTCACTCTATCACCAGAGTCGTGGATCAGCTCAGTGTTCTTGTCTCATCCATACCACGTGGCCAAGGCAACCAGGTATTTACTTCTCTGTCTTCCCCTTGTTCTCTTCCCCTTGATCTTGCCAGTTGTCACCAAGTTCTCCAATTTACTTCTTCTTATAACGTGACCGAAAGCTGTGACTGTCTACATCTAATTTCTCTAATCAGTTTACAATTTTCATTTGTTTCTTGTAGGTGTCACAGTATACATCCTCACCGCCCCAATGCGGTCCAGCCGTTGCGACGAGAGTGCGCAAGTGATCTGTAGGCGACCGGTTTTGATCGTATGTGAAGGAGGTTTTCTACCATGATAATAGTCCTCAAATGTTCTGGAACATATCGTTCAATTGAAAACAATTCAAAAGCAGGCAACTCAAATAACTTGCATAAAGTCATCATGGTCCGATGACGAGTTTTGCCGTTATTTATTAAAGCATTTTATTCCTCCGGGGAGATGTTTCAGTACAAATTGGCGATACACAAAACAAAAAGGAGCAGGATCACATCTCACTTCAATTATGTGCCATGCCTGAAAGCGTGGGCTGTCATGACTCGCCATTTCACTCGGTCACCAGAGTCGTGGATCAGCTCAGTGTTCCTGTCTCGTCCATGCCATATGGCCAAGCCATCCAGGTATTTTCCTCTCGGTCTACCTCTTGGTCTGTTCCCTTCGACCTTGCCAGTTGTCACTAAGTTCTCCAATCCATTTCTTCTCATAACATGACCAAAAAAATGTTGACTGTCTGCGTCTAATTTCTCTAATCAGTTTACGAGTTTCATTTGTCTCCTGTAGTACTTGGTCATTGGCTTTTCTATCTGTCCATGGTATTCTTTGCATTTTCCTGAGAAACCACATTTCTGCAGCCATCAGATGTTTTTTTCAGCTTGACTGCACATTGTCCAAGTTTCGCATCCATACAAAAGCTCTATGTATCCCCTCAATGGCTCTATGTATCCCCTCAATACTCTTTTTCTCGTTTCAATTGACATCATTTTATTGATTATGTGGTTGTTTCGGGATTTGAAATTTAAATATTGAGCACAACCCACTACTGGCAACGCCGATCGCATTCTGGTATGAACCTAAGGCCTATCCACGTCAATATGGAAGCACTATACTCGAGTTTCGCCCTCATTTGAGCTCGTCAGTAGTGCATATCCCTGACCGGATCCTGAAACAGTCCCGGATCACGAGTGTGAAGCGGGTGTGTAACCACGCGGCACACACTGGACACACCAAATTATCACAACAGAACATCACAACGCTACCCATCGTAGGCTATGCTATCATTTTATTGGTCAGAATGTTTTTCATCTTGCTAAAGGATACTTTCGCCATGGTGATTCTTGTTCTAATCTCTTCAAGGCATCTCCCATCAGATGTTATGTCTGTTCCGAGATAATTGTATCGATTCACTTGTTGAAGAATATTCCCATTTACTTGTATATTAAATTGTGGTACTTCGTTCTTCCTAGTGACGACCATAACCTGTGTCTTTTTACAATTTAATTCTAACCCCAGCTGCTCACTGTGTACAACAACCGCATCTACTAATTGTTGCATACCACATCTCAGTTGCGACCCAAGAATGGTCAGTTATAAATTACATGCTTGACAAGATTGTCCGAAGTTCATTTTTTAAAATTCTATCCTTCTTCGTTTAAAATTTAAATCGTCATCCTGAATATAGATTTCTTATTCTTCTCAGATAACATTCTCAATTAAAATGATACATATACTTCTTTCTTTTTGATGGCCCATTACTAACTTCTCAGGTGTAATCCAGCTACAATTATTATCACCTCATTACTTGATGGCCTCGGGACGTAACTGACTCGCTTGTTGTGGTTACCACCCTATGTAATTCTCAGTTTTCTTTACGTCAGGATGGCAACCATTTGGTGCGTTTTAGCTGGCATTCCTTTTTGGGAAAATCCTATTTAGTAACCTGCTCTCTTTAATCAGCCTCAACCTTCTGACACCAGGCATGTCGCCTTGTAACAGCCATACTGTTACATAGAACTTGGTTATTTGTCTTTCTGTCTGTCCATGGTATTCTTTGTATTACCCTCAGAAACAACATTTCCGCAGCGATCAGATGTTTTTAGCCTGTTTGTTCATTGTCCACGCTTCACATCCATACAAAAGCACAGGTTCTATGCAGCAGCTCAACACTTTTTTTTCTCGTTGCAAATGACATCTTTTTATTGGTCAGTATGTTTTTCATCTTACAATTGGCTACCTTCGCCTTGGTGATTCTTGTTCTAATCTCTGCAAGTTATCGCCCATCACATGTTATGAACGTTCCGTAAATCGCAGGTGGAGAAAGTCAATGATAATATCCCCCAAACATATCACAACACAAACCCGTAGAAAGTTCGTGAGTCCAGACACAATGCCATTAGCATATTGGCTAGACACTCGCCTGCCCGACCCGATTGACATGCATTCGAACCGCAAATTAAATTATTGATGCCCCCCCCCACCCCCCTCCCCTGTGATTTACCTTTACCGTAGTGGAGTTCGTATAAAGGTATGTACATCGTGTTTGTGTTGATAAAACTCTCACATTTTCGGAGGAGTTTACACGTACCCAACTGTTCTGATTTCCAGTTGTTATATCCTGCAGCCGCCGTTACCTCTCTTAGTGACTATTATATAAAATTATCAATTCCTATTGTGATACACGAGTTCGAAACACAGCTTCATGCGATTTTGGCAGCATACCACCTTGCGTTGGTTTTTTACGAAATGGTATGGCTGCTGTTAGTTCAGAAAGCAATGGCAAACTACTGAACGTAAACTTGCCAAGAGATCACGACAGCTAAAACATGTTGGTATTGACTACAACGTTCTGTAAAGGATATGCAACTAACTTTTTTAAAGAATAGTCAGAATAACATCATATGACAGAAGCATCAATGTAGAGCTCATAGAGAGTACTAAACTAATTCAAGGGAATCAAGAGGTGAGGAAAAAGGCGATGACACTAAATAGGATAGACAGTAAGATAACCCGAGCACAATATAACTAGACACACTTCTCTGAAACCCATAAGGCAAACGAAATAGCGGAAGACCTAACAACATACGGAGACGAGAATTACAGACTGGGAAGAATAATGTGTGAGAACATGGGGAAGCTGCAGTAGATTGCAAACGATAAGACGGCATGGCGTGATTTAGATGACGGGTTATGCTTGAATGTGAAATAAAGGGCAGAAGGAAAACTATATACAAAGACAGGTGTTGTTTCTTACACGATGAAATGAAACTAGTTACTAGTTAAGCATATGTGACTCCTGCGAAAAAGATATAACAAACACAATGTACATATCTTAATGTACAGCAAACTCAAATCGGTTGACAGAAATCATAATGGAGAAAATAAAATTAATAATTAAATAACATTAACATAAAGTAAAGATAAGTTAAACCACAACACATCGAATCTGACGTTTCCATCCTAGTGACTTTTCTTCAGGGACAAGACATACAAATTTACACGAAATAAAATAGATCTTGAAGATACAACTAAAAATTAAAACAGTAAATGAAGATTTTTCTTACACGCTTCAAGATTGGTGGAGGTGGTCTTACTAAGTTGATTGGAGGTGAACAGCTTCGGTTATAGACTGTATCCTCAAACTCACGTCTGTTGATTTCTGGTTTTTGAGGCTTGATCATCAAGATATTTTTCAAGGCCGATAGCCTCTCTTGCTTCTCTCGGTGCGTCAGGTTGTATCTAAACAAAGAACCCCCTTTACGTTCCAGAGTTGCTGAAGAACAAACAGAAATACGAGCTTTCACAGTTGCGACTGTAACGTTTATATTAATCAATTGTGTGGCACGCATTGATCATGCCGTTAATAATAACTAACGAAAACAATTTTTCTTCTTCGTGTTTTCCGGTGGAGACAAGAACACAGAGATGATACACGACTCAGGTGATCGTGTGGAATGGCGAAACATAACCACCCACGATTATCGGCATGGCACCTGATGATAATGATACTCTTACTGGTTCGACATGATATTGAGCACATTCTTACCTCTTTCATTTCTAGGTAACGCACGATGTGTGGCTGGCTCTTGATTCTTAACTTTTTCACTTCTAGGTAACTCAAGATGTGTGGCTGGCTCTTAAATCTGAACTCTTTCACTTCTAGGTAATGGGCGATGTGTGGCTGGTTCTTGATTCTGAACTTTTCCCACTTCTAGGTAACTCAGGATGTGTGGCTGGCTCTTAAATCTGAACTCTTTCACTTCAAGGTTACTCATGATATGTGGCTGGCTCTTGATTCTTAACTTTTTCACTTCTAGGTAATTCAAGATGCGTGGCTGGCTCTTAAATCTGAACTCTTTCACTTCTAGGTAACCCATGATGTGTGGCTGATTCTTGATTCTTAACTTTTTCACTTCTAGGTAACCCGTGATGTGTGGCTGATTCTTGATTCTTAACTTTTTCACTTCTAGGTAACTCTTGATATGTGACTGGCTCTTGATTATTAACTCTTTCACTTCTAGGTAACTCAGGATGTGTGGCTGGCTCTTGATTATTAACTCTTTCACTTATAGGTGATTCACAATGTGTGGCCGGCTCTTGATTCTTAACTCTGTCGCTTCTTGGTAACGCATGTCGTATTGATGGTTCTTTATTCTTAACTCTTTCACTCCAAGGCAACACATGATGTGTCATTAGATCTTGATACTTAACTCTTTCACTCCCAGGCGGCATGATTCCGGGACTAGCTCTTGATTGTTAAATCTTTCACTACAAAGCAACATATAATGTGTCAATGCATCTTCGTTCTTAACTCTTTCATTACAAAGCAACACACAATGTGTCATTTGCTCTTCGTTCTTAACTCTTTCATTACAAAGCAACACACAATGTCTCATTGCATCTTCGTTCTTAACTCTTTCATTACAAAGCAACACACAATGTATCATTGCATCTTTTTTCTTAACTCTTTCATTACAAAGCAACACACAATGTGTCATTTGCTCTTCGTTCTTAAGTCTTTCATTACAAAGCAACACACAGTGTATCATTGCATCTTCGTTCTTAACTCGTTCATTACAAAGCAACACACAATGTGTCATTTGCTCTTCGTTCTTAACGTCTTCACTCCCAGGCAAAGCATAATTCTGTTGCTGGCTATTCATGTTCTTTAACTATCTCACTATCAAGTAAAGAAAGGTATGTCTGACAAGCTTTTGAATCTTAATTCTTTCACTGCCAACTAGCACATGCTGTATGATTGACTCTTCATTCTTAACTGTTTCACTACTACCACCAAACAACGCGTGATGTGTGACTGCCTCTTACCCATGAATCTGCTCTCTTATAACCATATTTGATCAAAGTCCTTAAAGTCTTATAATTTGAGAGGAACGACTTCATTGCTCCGGGTTTTATCCCATATGGTTCGGTCTCTTTGCGTAGGGCGACCTGCAGAAAGCATCGCACAAAGCACGAACTCCGTAGCTGCGGCGACGACCCCCATGAGCCTCAGAGAAAAATGCACTCGTGAACCGAAAGACGTAGCCCGGAATCGAACCCACAATCTTCGGAGGGCGAGGCAAACGGCTTGACCACTTCGCCAAGGAGACTTGATCAGAGCTTTCTAATGAAACTGGCATCTCTGTTTGTCGTTTCCAATGGGTATTTAGCCACACAAAATATAATGTGCTCGGGCTTTTTCACAGTAGTTATTTCCCAAGTTGGTCATTTTCGAAACCTTAAGGGATCAAATGAGTTAATGATACCCCCCCCCCCCCCCCCCCCCGAGGTCTTGAACAAGGAGATTGGATAGCTGGCCTGGAAGTAAAATTAATTTTCTAGGGGAATAGAAACCTACCCTCGGCTGAATACAGCGGCTTCGCTACTTTGTATGGAATCTGTCTAGAGCAGTGGTTCTCAACCGTTGGGGAAATCCCCTCTAGGGATGAATTTTAGAGTTTCCGGGGAGTGGGGGGGGGGGGGGGGGGGCGAATTAAGATTATTTCAAGATCGCTTTAATACAAGAACCGATTTCTTGATATTGTTTTTCCCTCCACACTTTTCTGCTCTATACTTCTCGGCCTTCTGAAATTAATTTTATAACATAAGTAGACCCACAAATCACGTTTTATGTAGACGTCTAGACTTGTTCTAGTATGTGTTATTAAATTTAGTTTCCATTTTTACGTATACTATTTAGGGGCGGGGGGATGAGGAAATTTATAGGGAGGAAATACGAAGGGGTGGATGACATTCTGAACATATGGTGAAGGGGCACATGGGCCAAAAAAGGTTGAGAACCACTGGTCTAGAGGAAGTAAATCTTTTTATTTTTTTTGCATATCCTTTACAGGACATCGCTGTCAACAGCAGCATCTTTCAGCTGTCTGTTAATTTCTTGGCAAGATTACGTTCAGTAGTTTGCCATTGATTTCTGAGCGGCCGGCTCAGTTATCCCGCAAGTCACCAGCGGGGGTCGAACCGCTTCCAGCTCTCGTCCGCTACAAGTCTGCGTGATAAACGGGATTACGGAGAAAGTGTTGTAACCCCTCGGTCAGAGAGACAGGCAAGTACATCTTACACACATGCATAGCAAAGTCGGATACACTTTGGCTTCTGAGTTAGGGATGAGCATAATTGAGAGAGATGTACTACCCTCGAAAATAAAATAACGGAGGTGCATTTGTTTATCATTATTAATTCATGAATTACCCGCTCCGAAAAGCTCCAAAAATGAGTCACCCTGATCTGAGGTCGTCAGGCATTTTGTTTAATGAAGCAATATATAGTTTCAGTATGTGCGATCGAGCTGTCGCGCTGGCGACGTTGATGTGTGTGTGTGTGTGTGTGTGTGTGTGTGTGTGTGTGTGTGTGTGTGTGTGTGTGTGTGTGTGTGTGTCTGTCTGTCTGTCTGTCTGTCTGTATGTCTGTCTGTGCTTTCGTGCGAGCGGGCGGGCGAGCGGTCGTGCGTGCGTGCGTGCATGCGTGCGTGTGTGTGTGTGTGTGTGTGTGTGTGTGTGTGTGTGTGTCTTTGTGTCTGTCTGTGTGTGTGTGTGTGTAAAAATATATGAAATTCTGAAGTCTCACTTTGAAACTGTATGCCATATTTGATCATTGTTAGATCATAACAGATCAGTGCGAAACAAAATGTAGTTTTGGGCCAAACAAAAATAGGTGGCGGAAAAAAGAAGTAGGAGTGTGTCATAGTTATGACTTAAATGTTGTTAATATGGTAGCAGACATGTTGTATTACATTTCAAATTAAAGCAGTTTGTTTAGGGGAAACTACTGTATTGATATTTTACCTATACTTTGATATATAAGCCTATGGCACTCACGGGAAGTTCGAATAAGACGATTTATCAGCCCATGACACTGACTTCAGCAGTTACATGTCTGCATATAGCACAATTGTTAGGTCCCACAATTTCCTTGCTCACATCGTAATTTGTTGTTTGTCCATCAAGAATGATGATGGCCATTCATTTCATCCAGTGGGGTTGAAAGTATGGAGCCTTGAGTTCTAAGGTGGTTGATAAGGCCTATTTTGGCTCGAATTGTTCTTTGAAAATGTGGGCAAAGAACGCTTGACGTTCCAGGTGGAGGATCTCCTGCAGTGGGTTTTTCTGTCCAGCCTTTTCACCACATCTCTTGCAGTCATGGTTGCTTCACAAGTTACTGCACCCTTGCGTAATGATGTACGCCGCAAATTGCGGTCTCTGACAGTCTCCCAGGAATCACGATGAATCCCAAAAGCTTTCAGACAGATTTTCAGAGTGAGTTTAAAGCGTTTCCTCTGGCTGCCTTGGGAGCGTTTACCACAACGCAGCTCGCCATAAGAAAATTCGTTTAGGGAGCCTGTAATTTGGCAGGGGTGTTAAGTGACCAGCCCAGCGAATCTGATATTTCATTAGTACAGTATGGATACTGGGCATGGACGCTCTTTCTAGGACTTCAGTGTCTGGGATCTTGCCTTGCCATTTAATCTTCAATAGCTTCCTAAGACAGACTGTGTGGAAGTGGTTTAATTTCCTAGCGGGACGCAGAGGTGTTTCCAAGGCACCAGGGCCGGGTTATATGCTGGCCAAGACCTGTTGACGCGTCCTCGTCGAGCGTCCTGGGCAACAGGTCCCTTCGGGGTCCTGGCTAACGTCAGTAGGATCGCCGATTCCTCCGAAGTCGGAGAGTGTCTGCCTGTACGGCGAGGAACCACCTGTCTGCACACCAATAAGCTAGACATGGGACAACGGATACTCACGCAGACCTCAGGTCCTGTATGACATCACACTGATGTTGGACAACAGGATGCCTTCATCCGACATACAGGACTTCGCGCTGGAGCTCAAGCCAACGAACACAAGCAAGCAAGCAAGCATTTCCTAGCATGTCGCTGATAAACTGTCCAGGTTTCACAAACATATAGCGGTGTGAATAATAGAACTGCTTTGTAGACTTTCAGCTTTGTTTGCAGGCTTATTCCATTTGTGTCCCATACATTCTTATACAGTCTGCCAAAGGCCGGGATAGCCTTAGAGATACTTGCATTTACTTCGTCATCAATTGTGGCAGCTTGTGGCACAATGCCGCCGAGATGGGTGAATTTGTTCACAACACTTAGACTATGCCCATTCACTTTGATATTCGGCACAGTGTGATTATTCCCTGGAGCTGGTTGGTACATAACTACAGTCTTCTCCAAGTTGATATTGAGCCCAAAGTTGGCACAGGCATATGAGAAAGCTGAAACATTGTGTTGCATGTCCGCCTCTGAGTTGGCGTATAGAGCGCAATCATCAGCAAACAGGAGCTCTCTGACGGTGTCGCTGTTAATTTTGGTTTTAGCTTTAACAACTTTCCATCCATGCGGTAGTTGATGTATATTCCAATGTCGTTTCTGTCGAAGGCATTCGTCAGCATAGCTGAAAACTTGAGGCTGAACAGTGTTGGTGCCAGGATACATCCTTACTTCACTCCATTGGTGACAGGAAAGGGCTCAGACAGTTCACCATAAATATCGTCTCACGTCAACTTATTTACTCCGTAGACGGGTATGGGTTCCTGTCCATGTCATTAGTCTACGGCCAATTTCTGTGACAGATCATCATCATCATCGTCATAGAGCTGGTCTTTTGCCGAACGTGGCTCTCATCACGGCCGGCTGAAAAGTCTCGATCTCTCGCCATTTATTCTGCCTCATGAGTTCGCAAGTCCAAGGTGCCTGCAATATCCCTTGTCTATCTTTACGCTGGTTGACTTTAGCCTCTTCTTCCAGGAACCATGCCCTCCATCGAATATTTTTCCAAGCCAGTATGACGTTTAATTTGGGCAACGAATTTAGATTTCCAAGATATAGTGCTGTTTATGATTTCTTCCGCTGCGATGCTTATATCTGGAAGAATGTCAGTGTTTTTTTTTCAGTCAATGATAGTCAATATTTTCAGTAATTAACATAGCTGTCAATAACAGTACTTGGTTGTTTCGGTATTTGAGGTTTAAAGATTGAGCACAATCCACTACTGGCAACGCTGATCGTATTCGCGAACCTTAAACCTCACATCCCGAAACAACCAAATAAATCAACTATATTATTGCTCGCTGGACTTTAGGCACCTGATGTGCCTTGCCAGATCGAGAAGACCTGATCATTCGGGACCACATCGATAGACGGATGTCAGTCGCTGCGATCAGGCAAGTTTTGAGCTACAGCCTACAATAGGTGATGTGATATTCTAGTATGATAATCGGTCGCGTCCAGCAAGGTCAGTAGTTGCACACCCGCCTCACACGCCAATGATCCGGAGTTCGATTCCGGGTTCAGTCAGGCATATGCACTAATGCCGAGCTCAAAAGAAAGCGAAGCTCGAGTCTAGAGCTTCCAATCTGCCGTGGACAAGGCTTAAGGTTCGTGTCGGAACAAGATCAGCGTTGCCAGCAGTGGGTTGTGCTCAATCTTCAAATAACAGTACTGTAAAACAAAAAAGGATATATGAATACACAACCAATTCACGGCAACAGAATGCAAATTGTACTCACTTAAAAAGGTGTTCTCGCCTGATATGATGGAGTTGCTGTCGTCTACTGCTATCACAACATAGTCACCAGAGTCCGTCATTCCTAGGGCTTTCATTTCCCTTAGAAACAGCAGCAACGATTCGTAAACTCCGAGAAACACGTACACTGAAAGCAGAAATAAACAAGTAAGGAAACAGGACTAGAAAAGAAATATTTACACACCCAAATGTCCTAAATAAATAAGACCTATTTGATCACCATAAAAGAAGAAAATAGAAGCTATATATGCAGATTAACAGAAACAGACACATATGCACACACACACACACACACGCACGCACGCACGCACGCAAGCACGCACGCACGCACGCACACACACACACACATACTGTTCAAAAATAAAAATAAAAAAGAAACGCAATATTATTATTGCAGTTTCAATTGCAAACTTGTACCAACATTTTATTAAAGATGCTGATTCACCCACTGCAGTCGATTCTGGCGATGCCATTCCGTAGGAACAGAGCCTCCGTGGGGTCTTCTAGCTCAAAGACCAGCGTCATGCATGCAGCCAGTTCCTGACCGACCGTTTGATCTTACATTCGACGAGCGTCTGGCATTGGCTGGACTGTGGTGTGTGGAGAACGCAGATGCAAAATGATTCCTAAGGTGACGCAGCCGTATGAAGCGGTCTTCGGCAGCAGTTGTGATTCTGGGTCTTCCACTGCGTGGCCGGTCTGCCACTGAACCAGTTTCATGAAATCGCCTCCAAAGGCGACTAATGGTGCCTCTAACCACATTAAATTCTCTGGTTACTACTCTTTGTGACTGTCCAGCCTTTAAACGTCCAACGATGATGAGTCGTACTTCTGTACTGACGTGAGCCATGCTTGCACATTGAATTTTCAACTGAATTTATTCGAGGAGCATCAATCTTTTACAGGCATTAAATAATATAGTTAGAGAGTTTTGTGTTCGGTAAGTTTCACGGGATTATCATGAACCTGTCATGAGTTATTGTCAAAAATGTTGTTTTGACCTTGACATCTTACATGACCTCACGAATCATGAGGTGAGTACAATTCAGGTAACCACGAGAAGTTAATGACCAAATGGACTCAGTCGATAGGTTGACTGAAGTCCAATAAGCACATATCTTTTATACAAGTAACACCAAAATGTTGCGTTTTTTTTAAACAGTATATATATATATATATATATATATATATATATATATATATATATATATATATATATATATATATATATATATATATATATATATATATATATATATATATATATATATATATATATATCTTCTTCTTCTTCAGCGTTCCGAGCCATTGAGGTTCTTTGCTGCAGATACAATCCGTCTCCATTCGTCTCTCTGGTTGACCTTCTCTTTTAATTCGTATATCCTTTACAGGACATCGCTGTCAACAGCAGTATCTTTCAGCTGTCTGTTGATTTCTTGGCAAGATTACGCTCAGTAGCTTGCCTTTGCTTTCTGAGCGGCCGGCTCAGTTATCCCGCAAGTCACCAGCGGGGGTCGAACCGCTTCCAGTTCTCGCCAGCTAAGCTATATATATATATATATATATATATATATATATATATATATATATCAGATTTCCAACTGCCGTGAGAATTTTAACTTCCACACGGGACCTCCTGTCCTTCGTTCTTATCGGAGAAAGCTAGTATCCGATCTCACTACCCAAGAGATCAGTGGAACGTGTGATTTTAATAGAGACCAATTGTTATAATGAAGACTCAGATTCTCTGGGCTAGTCACTTGACTCGCGTTTACCACAGCGCAGCTCACCGTAAAAAGATCGTTTAGGGAGCCTATCATCTGGCATGCGAGTCAAGTGACTAGCCCAGAGAATCTGAGTCTTCATTAGAACAATTGGTTTCTATTAAAATCACACGTTCCACTGATCTCTTGGGTAGTGAGATCGGATACTAGCTTTCTCCGATAAGAACGAAGAATAGGAGGTCCCGTGTGGAAGATAAAATTCTCACGGCAGTTGGAAATCTGATATATATATATATATATATATATATATATATATATATATATATATATATATATATATATATATATATATATATATATATATATATATATATATATATATATATATATATATATATATATATATATATCGTAGCTGGCGAGAACTGGAAGCGGTTCGACCCCCGCTGGTGACTTGTTGGATAACTGAGCCGGCCGCTCAGAAAGCAAAGGCAAGCTACTGAGCGTAATCTTGCCAAGCAATCAACAGACAGCTGAAAGATACTGCTGTTGACAGCGATGTCCTCTCACTACCCAAGAGATCAGTGGAACGTGTGATTTTAATAGAGACCAATTGTTATAATGAAGACTCAGATTCTCTGGGCTAGTCACTTGACTCGCATGCCAGATGATAGGCTCCCTAAACGATCTTTTTACGGTGAGCTGCGCTGTGGTAAACGCTCCCAAGGCGGACAGAGGAAACGTTTTAACGACACTGAAGATCTCACTAAAATCTTTTGGAATCCATCACGACACTTGGGAGACTGCTGCCAAAGACCGAAATTTGTGGCGTACATCATTACGCAAGGGTGTAGTCACATGTGATGTAAACATGACTGCAAGGGCTGTGAAAACAGGCTGACCAAAAACAAATACCACTGCAGGAGATCCTCCTCCTGGAACGTCAAGCATTCTTTGCCCACATTGTCAAAGAACATCTCGAGCCAAAGTAGACCTTACCAGCCATCGTAGAACTCACGGAATATTTGTCCCCAAACTTTCAACCCCACTGGATGAAATGAATGGTCATCATCATTCTTGATGGACAAACACCAGTTGTTCTTGGAAAAATTCCCAGCCCTAATAAGGGATTCAACACTGTACTTTCTGAGCCTGAGGCAAAGACCGTATCCTCTCAGTTACAATTTATTACAATAACACTTTCGCCTGTGACCAAACATAACAAATCTTTACTAAATAGGTGCACTGTGTTCAATATCTTCATTGGCGATAACGAAACACGAAGGTGATCATTCAATTCAATGTGTGGGTCTCTATGATGAAGTATCAATTGGGAAACACTTTGAGGACACTACGACAGTTGATAAATAAACAAACACACATGTATTTTTGGCGCTCATAGAAGGAAAAGACAGAAGTAGAGATTAGAGGACGCACTAGACAACATACAACATTGAAAGCTGTAGTTATCGACCACGATTCAAACATGTCACCTCAAAATTAGGGCTGTCTGGTTGGTCATGCGTCGAAGTACTTGTGTCCCTACAGTGAGGCGCTGTCGTTATTACGAGGCGACAGGTTTCAATCCCGGTCGGTACCTATAGCTTTCAATTTGTATGTTGTCTATTGCGTCCTCTAATCCCTATTTCTGTCTTCTACATCTATGAGAGCCCAACACTACAGGTGTGTCAATTTATTATCAGTGATGAAGTAGTCAAGCTGCATACCTCGCTCCCCGGAAGTGGTAGGTTCGTGTTTTTTTCTCAGGAGATGGTAGTTTCGTGTTTCTCCGGAGGTGGTAGGTTCGTTTTTCTTCGGTGGTGGTAGGTTCGTATTTCTCCGGAGGTTGTAGGTTCGTGGAGGTGGTAGGTTAGTGTTTCTCCAGAGGTAGTAGATTAGTTTTTCTCGAGAAGCGGTAGGTTCGTGTTTCTCCGAAGGTGGCAGATTCGTAGAGGTGGTAGATTCGTGTTTCTTCGTTATACGTACTTGTTTCTCCGGAGGTGGTAGGTTCGTGTTTCTCTGGAGGTGGTAGGTGCGTGTTTCTCTGGAGGTGGTAGGTTCGTGTTTCTCTGGAGGTGGTAGGTTCGTGTTTCTCTGGAGGTGGTAGGTTCGTGTTTCTCTGGAGGTGGTAGGTTCGTGTTTCTTTTGAGTTGGTAGGTTCGTGTTTCTCTGGAGATGGTAGGTTCGTGTTTGTCTGGAGGTGGTAGGTTCCTGTTTTTCTGGAGGTGGTAGATTCGTGTTTCTCCGGAGGTGGTAGGTTCGTTTTTCTCCGGAGGTGGTAGATTCGTTTTTCTTCGGAGGTGGTAGGTTCGTGTTTCTCCGGAGGTGGTAGGTTCGTGGAGGTGGTAGGTTCGTGTTTCTCCGGAGGTGGTAGGTTCGTGGAGGTGGTAGGTTCGTGTTTCTCCGGATGATTGGTTCGATTGTTTTCGCAGATGGTAAGTTCGTGTTTCTCTGGAGGTGGTAGTTTCGGTTTTTTTCGGAGGTTATAGGTTCGAGGAGGTGATAGCTTCGGGTTTCTCCGGGGGTGGTAGATTAGTTTTTCTCCAGAAATCGTAGGTTCGTGTTTTTTTCGGAGGTGCTAGGTTCATGTTTCTCCGGAGGTGGCAGGTTCGTGTTTCTCTGGAGGTGGTAAGTTCACAGAGATGGTAGGTTTATGTTCCTCCGGAGGTAATAGATTCAGGTTTCTTTCGGAGGTGATAGGTTCGTGCTTCTTCGGAGGTGGTAGTTTCGTGGTTTTGTTTTCGGAAATGTTAGGTTTGTGCTTCTCCGGAGGTTGAGATTCGTTTTTCTGCGGAGATGCTAGGTTCGTTTTTTTAAAAATCCGGAGATGGTAGGTTCGCAGAGGTGGCAGATTCGTGTTTCTCCGGAAGTGATAAGTTCGTATTTTCTTTGGAGATTAAAAATTCGTGTTTCTCCGGAGGTGGAAGGTTCGTTTTTCTGTGGAGGCGATATGTTAGTGTTTCTCCGGAGGTGACAGGTTCGTGTTTCTTCCGAGGGCAAAGGTTCGTGTTTCTCCGGAGGAGGTAGGTTCATTATTTTTTCGGAGGTGGTAGGTTCGTTTTTTTTCGGAGTTGGTAGGTTCATTTCTCTCAGGAAGTCATACGTTCGTTTTTTCCAGATGTGGTAGGTTCGTGTTTCTCCAGAGTGGTAGGTTCGTTTTCCTCCAGAGGTGGTAGGTTCGTTTTTCTCCGGAGTTGAGAGGTTCGTTTTTCTCCGGAGGTGGTAGGTTTGCGGAAGTGGTAGGTTCGTTTTCGTCCGAAGGTGGCAGGTTCGTTTTTTTTTTTTGGAAGTCATAGGTTCATTTTTCTCAGGAAGTCGTAGGTTCGTTTTTTTAGGAGGTGGTAGGTTCGTGTTTCTCCGAAGGTGGCAGGTTCGTTTTTTTTTTTTTTTTTTTGAAGTCATAGGTTCATTTTTCTCAGAAAGTCGTAGGTTCGTTTTTTTAGGAGGTGGTAGGTTCGTGTTTCTCCGGAGGTGGTAGGTTCGTTTTTCTTCGGAGGTGGTAGGTTTGTTTTTCTCAGGAAGTCGTAGGTTCGTTTTTTTTTCAAATGTGGAACGTTCGTGTTTCTCCGGAGGTGGTAGCTTCGTGTTTCTTTTAATGTCATAGGTTCATTTTTCTCCAGAGGTGGTAGGTTTGCTTTCCCCCGGAGGTGGTACATTCGCTTGTCTACGGAGGTGGTAGGTTCGGTGTTAGACTCCGTCATTCGTTTCCGAGTGCCGATTTTTTTCCGTAACTCCTGGAGATCGTCGCTGAAGCTATTTAGTGTGTGCTCTGGGCGACATTTTTAGCAGTCGCTCTGTGGAAAGAGACTGAACCATACGGGATCAAACCCAGTCCCACAGAAGTCGAGCCTAACGCAGAGCGATCTGCTCTCACATCTCTCACATGGGAACTCGTTCTATCATTACCATATTTGAAGTGTATATTTAACAAGTTATTTGTATGCCCTTTACAGAACTTACTTACTTACGAGGCACGTTTACGTTCAGTAGTTTGCCATTACTTTCTGAACGACTGACACTCATACCACAGTTAAAAAACAAACATCAAGCGGTCTACAGCCATATCGTCCGCAGCAAATTTCGAATACGGTATGCAGGATTGTGAATCTCTTCCCGACAAAGGCCGACAATATGTGTGCAGGTCATTCAGTCAGTCAGTTTTCCATTAGCTCTACCCTGTTCAACCTCAGAAATGAAGTTATAATTAGGGTCCATCTCAGACTTAGATTAATAATCATGTGACGAAGTCAGCCAAATTTCGAAAATTAATTTAACTGGTAGTGTTGTCCACAAGAGGTAATGTATGAGTTGTGAAGAGAATCCATAATAAGTATGCAGGACGAAGACATACACATAAATTGCAGGAAGAGTTGCATACCTCTGGTGCGATATCTGGAGTTCTGCAGCGTGTTCTCATAGTCATGTGACGTGTCAAGAATTGCGGAGTATCTGTCATTTGAGCCCTTTTCTGTCTCTCCGTTTATGCTGATGATAGATGAGTGGCGTGGTTAGTTTCAGTGTAAACATGTGGCAGCCAGAGAGACAGGCAGGCAGAGAGGTAGACAGCCAGAGAGATGGAACGAACGAACGAACGAACTTTACTTTCAAAAAGTCACAAATTGGGCACCTAGGCCCGTCTTACTTTAGGGCCATCCATTCACGCATCATCTTTCGTTCATCAATTGTGCATGTTACATTCACATAGGGAAACATCTATATTGGCAAATGAATGTTGTAAACAAAAACAATTCATATTATCATGCTATGAGATAGACAGGAAGGCAGACACACGTACACACGCACATTCATAAACACATACATGCATACCTGCGTACATACTTTAATCATTTACACAAACACTCACAGTTATGCACCATCTCAATAACACACAAATACACACTCCCTCCAAGAGAGATAGACAGCCGTAGAGACACAGTCAGAGAGACAGACAGCCAGAGGGACAGAGAGTCAGAGAGATGAACAGCCAGATAGACAGTAGTCAGAGAGATAGACAGCCAGAGAGATAGACAATCGGAGAAAGGGACAGCCAGAGAGACAGACAGCCAGAGCGACAGATAGGCAGACAGGCGCTAACGCACACATATATACACATAATGCATGCATGCATAAAAAAAGTGTTTGCATATCCTTTACAGGACACCGCTGTCAACATCAGAATTTTTCAGCTGATTGTTGATTTCTTAGCAAGATTACGCTCAATAGTTTGCCATTGCTTTTTGAGCGGCCGGCTCACATACCCCGTAAGTTACTGACGCGATTCGAACCACTGCTGATTCGCACCGTCGTCACGTTACTTACGAGAGTATGCGAGATTACGGAGAAAAGTTGCTCACCTCTAGGCCAGGAAGCCGGCCATGCATAAGAATGGGCTTCAAATTAAAACCTTAATTTAATTTTTTTTGGGGTGAATATATTCTGAAAAATAATTTTAAAAATGTATCATTATTTTAGATTTAGTCACCACTGCGTTCAATGCTAGTCCTTCAGCGCCGATAAAGTGCTTGGATTACTGTAGAAGAATCGACTCTGGGGTCACTACTCGATGTGCCTGACTCGGTCATGAAAAGTATATCACAGAAGTCACGCCGTTTTGAAACTTCCTACTACACCCATACACTTGTTGGACTGACAGGCATGCATCACCATACTGGACATTCATTCGCCGATTAATTTATTTAGGTTTCACCCCTTCACTGATTTAAAAAACAAAACAAAAAAAAAACAACGAAAAAACAGATAACAGAACTCTGATTCTCTTTCGGTGCATGTCAACAGCGGAGCAGCCATCTTTAAACTGGCCTTAGGACCTATCGTTTCGTCTGCCCCGTGATTTCACGTGTTCAACACTCTTGATATCCTTAACAACAATATTGACAGGTTACAAGACAATGGCATGGTTACTGTAATTTATATCACTCTTTTAAGGTTTTCATTTGGAGACCTCCCCTATGTGGTCGCAGGGATGGACGGGTCGCTCATCAACCACTGACCCACGGTGAGCTGTTTTGTTTGAGAACCGTTCACTAGACAATGGCCCTGGTAAGTAGTTTTAATTGAGAACCGTTCACTAGACACTGGCTCGTAATCGGTTTATCTGAGAACCGATCACCATAGACTGTTCTAGACTGCGTTGTTTGAGAACCGTTCACCAGACTGGTTCATAGTCGATTGTTTTATTTGAGAACCGTTTATCAAACATTGATTCCAATTAGTCAGTTATTTTTGGAACATTGAAATACAACAAGTGGTTGTTAGAAAACCGAATCCTTAACAGCAAGGCAGCTCAGTGTTGAAAAAGTAACAACGCCATCTGTCATCTATAACCGACAAAGAAGACGCGACAGTAACCGTACTGAAGGATATTCGACGGTCCGTCCGTCTGTCTTTCGTCTGTCTGTTTATCCCTCTCTTCTCTGTCTGTCAGTGTTTGTGTTTTTTTCTTTCGCTCACGTTATACTCAAGTGTAGTCTATATACATGCTACTGCAGCTAGTGCACTGGACTGATTATTGCGTGTGGATTAGCTTTCCCTATTACCAGTATCCCACACCTAAGGGCAAACCTACTCCTACTTGGAAGTTCTTGTTGTCTTCGTCCCAAAGTCAAGGAGCAGAAGTCATCAGTTTAGTCCAACCGATCGGTGTAAGGGTTGAAAGCGCTACTTCAGCATCAGCGCGCCGAAAGTTTAAGAGCTAGCGCTCTTATCCATTCGATCATATTGACTTCCGTAAGAAATGGATGACCGAAGACATATTAAAACTGATGGAAATAATAAGAAATAACAAAAATAACAATGAATAATATGAAGGGACTAGGAAGAAAATTAGGAAATTGTGGAAAGAGGCAAAAGGAGCGTGGCTTGCAGGAAATTGCAGCAAAATTTAAAAACTAACATAACGCATAGAATACCAAATTAATGTACACAAGAATTAAGGACATCACTAATAAAATAACACACATCAATGGGTTGCCTAAAAACCAAAGATAGCAAAGCCATAATATAAAAAGATCAGATTTTAAATACTTGATCAGACTATGTGAAAGGCCTTTATAATGAGTGGGAATGTGTAAAAACTAGAATACAGATTGCAAATACCACCTTGCCAGTGAAGGTAAATAAGAAAAAGCAATTATGGATAACATGACAACTTGAGCAAAATTACTCAAAGACAGACAGCAAAGAACACTCCAGAATATATATTAAAAGACAGAGGAATACGCCATATGTGCAAAGTTGCCAAGGAAGAGTGAGTGGTTGCAGAAAAAAAAATGCAAAGAAATATAGGATCTAGAAATAAAATACAGAATCTAGAAATAAATTACAACTCGAGAGAATTGCATGAAAATATTAAAAAAAGATTTACAAAGAATGAAAATAATATAACAGGAAATGGATGGATGGGAGGAAAAGATGGAGAGGGGGCGTGGGGGGGGGGGGGCTGCGTGGTCTCGGGGTATGTTGTCCGCCTAGAGTGCTGGAGGTCCACGGTTTTTTTTCACGTGGACTTCTAGTAATACAATTTCCCCTGTCTTTGGGTAGTGAGATCGGACGCCCGTGTGTATTGTTGCGCACGTAAAAAATCCCTTGGCAGATGGAAATCGAAAAAGAGTAGCCTAACGGCGCTGCCCGGGCAACATTTCAAGTTAAAAATCTACCCAAGTATTTCAGGATCCTCGCTGATGCTACGGAGTTCGTGCACTGAGCTGAGTTTGAGTTAGGAGGAGAACAGAGCACTTATGGGTTACACCCGTGTGCCGTGATGATGATCCATCGACTAAACTAAACTAAACTAAACTAAAAGATTGAGAAATTATAATTGATAATACCGACATAATAAAAAGATGGACAGAATACACAGAAGAGTTATTCTGGGACAGAAGTGTCAATAAACCAACATTTTATAATACTCGAGACGGACCAAACATATTAAAGGCTAAAGTAGAGAAGGCTATTAAAAACGATGAATAAAGGAAAGGCTGCAGGACCTGACAAGATAACAGAGATGATAAAATCCTTATCAATCTGTGGTATTGATATAATCACATAATTATGTAATGATTTGTGTGTATGTGTGTGTGTGTGTGTGTGTGCGTGTGTGCGTGCGTGCGTGCGTGCGTGTGTGTACGTGTGTGTGTGTGTGTGTGTGTGTGTGTGTGTGTGTGTGTGTGTGCGTGTGTGTGTGTGTGTGTAATACTGGGTACATTCCCAAGGATTTGAAAACACTCATTTTCATCACACTACCCAAGAAGCCAAGAGATGTTGATGTGAGGATTACAAAACTATTAGCTTAATGAGGTATATAACTAAGATACTACTCAAGGTCATACAAGACAGAATTGAAAATAAAATAGACGAGGAAGTAGTTGAAGAACAATTTGGTTTCCGCAAATCAGGGGCACCAGACAAGCAATAATCTGTTTGATGATGTTAATTGAACAATACATAGAAGTTCAGAAAAATATATATGTCTGTTTTGACTACTAGCTGACCCGGCCCGGCTTCGCCCAGCTCTGGTGGGGAGCATCTCATTTAATTCATATAAGTAGTCATATAAGTTCTCGTTCCCGTTACCGACTATCTGTCTGTCTGTCTGTCTGTCTGTCTGTCTGTCCGTCTGTCTGACCCGGCCCGTCTTCGCCCAGACCCTGATGGGGAGAATCTCATTTAATTCATATAAGTAGTCATATAAGTTCCCGTTCCGACTATCTATCTGTCTGTCTGTCTGACCCGGCCCGGCATCGCCCAACTCCTGATGGGGAGAATCTCATTTAATTCATATAAGTAGTCATATAAGTTCCCGTTCCCGACTGTCTGTCTGTCTGTCTGTCTGTCTGTCTGTCTGTCTGTCTGTCTGTCTGTCTGTCTGTCTGTCTGTCTATCTATCTGTCTGTCTGTCTGACCCGGCCCAGCCCATGGTGGAGAGCATCTCATTTAAATTATATAAGTAGTCATATAAGATCCCGTTCCCGACTATCTGTCTGACTGTCTGTCTGTCTTGGGTAAATGGAGGAGGGAGGAGGAAGAGGGAGGTGGAGGAGGGAAGAGGAGGGAGGAGGAGGGAGGAGACAGGAGGAGTAGGGAGGAATAGGAGGGAGGAGGAGGGATTAGGAGGAGGTGGGAGGAGTAGTGTGGAGGAGGAGGCGAGGAGGAGGGAGGAGGAAGAGGGAGGAGGAGGGAGAAGGAGGGAGGAGGAGAACGTCAGGAGGAGAAGGGATCAGGAGGAGGAGAGGGAGGAGGAGGGAGGAGGAGGGAGGAGGAGGAGAGAGTAGGAGGAGGGAGGAGGCGGAGGGAAAAGGAAGAGGGAGGAGGAAGAGGGAGAAGGAGGAGAGAGAAGGAGGAGAAGGAGGGGGAGGAGGGGAGGAGGAGGAGGGAGGAGGAGGAATGTGAAGGGAGGAGGAGGGAGGAGGGAGGAGGTAGAAGGAGGAGGAGGAGGGAGGCGGAGAGAGGAGGAGGAGGGAGGAAGAGGGAGGAGGAGGAATGTGAAGGGAGGAGGAGGGAGGAGGTAGAGGGAGGAGGAGGGAGGAGGAGGAGGTAGAGGGAGGAGGAGGAGGGAGGAGGAGGAGGGAGGAAGAAGGAGGAGGAGGGAGGAGGAGTGATGAGGAGGAGGGAGGAGGAGAGAGGAGGAGGAGGGAGGAGGAGGAGGGAGGAGGAGGAAGAGGGAGGAGGAGGAATGTGAAGGGAAGAGGAGGGAGGAGGTAGAGGGAGGAGGAGGGAGGAGGAGGAGGTAGAGGGAGGAGGAGGAGGGAGGAGGCGGAGAGGGAGGAGGGGGGAGGAGGGAGGAGGAGGAGGGAGGAAGAAGGAGGAGGAGGGAGGAGGAGTGATGAGGAGGAGGGAGGAGGAGAGAGGAGGAGGAGGGAGGAGGAGGAAGAGGGAGGAGGAGGAATGTGAAGGGAAGAGGAGGGAGGAGGTAGAGGGAGGAGGAGGGAGGAGGAGGAGTGAGAAGTAGGAGAGGGAGGAGGAGGAAGGAGGAGGGGGAGGAGGGAGTAGGAGGAGAAGGGAGGAAGAAGGAGGAGGAGGGAGAAGGAGGGATGAGGAGGAGGAGGGAGGAGGAGGAAGAGGGAGGAGGAGGAATGTGAAGGGAGGAGGAGGTAGAGGGAGGAGGAGGGAGGAGGAGAAGGGAGGAGGAGGGATGAGGAGTAGGAAGAGGGAGGAGGAGGAATGTGAAGGGAGGAGGAGGGAGGAGGTAGAGGGAGGAGGAGGATGTGAGGAGGAGGAGAGGGAGGAGGAGGGAGGAGGAGGAAGGAGGAGGGGGAGGAGGGAGGAGGAGGAGGAAGAAGGAGGAGGAGGGAGAAGGAGGGATGAGGAGGAGGACGGAGGAGGAGTAAGAGGGAGGAGGAGGAATGTGAAGGGAGGAGGAGGGATAGGGAGGAGGGGAAGAGGAAGAGGGTAGGAGGAAGAGTGGAGAGGAGGAGGGAGGATGTAGAGGGAGGAGGAGGGAGGAAAAGGGAGGAGGGAGAGGAGAGAGGAGGAGGAGGGGAGGAGGTAGGAGGAGGAGGAAGAGGGAGGAGCGGAGGGAGGAGAAGGAAGAGGAGGAAGATAAGAAGGAGGAGGGGAAGAGGAGGAGGAGATGGAGGAGGGTGAGGGAGGAAGAGGTAGTAGGGGAAGGAGGAGGAGGGAGGAGAGGATGGAGGAGGGAGAGAGGAAGGGGGAAGAGGAAGA
This sequence comes from Cepaea nemoralis, assembly GCA_014155875.1. Taxonomy (NCBI): domain Eukaryota; kingdom Metazoa; phylum Mollusca; class Gastropoda; order Stylommatophora; family Helicidae; genus Cepaea; species Cepaea nemoralis. The sequence continues at coordinate 214,809 of JACEFZ010008930.1, read as the reverse complement.
GGTTAGGAGGAGGAGGATGGTGAGAGGAGGAGAAGGAGGGAGGAGGAGGGAGGAGGGGCTAGGAGGAGGGAGGCGGCAGAGGGAGAAGAAAGGAAGGAGGAGGAGGAAGGAGGAGAGGAAGTAGGGAGAATGAGGAGGAGGAAGGAAAGGGAGGTGGAAGAGGAGGAGGAGGGAGGAGGAAGGAGGGTAGGGGGAGGAGGAGGTAGAGGGAGGAGGAGGGGAAGGAAAGGGAGGAGGAAGAGGAGAGAAGGGAGGAGGAGGGTGGAGGAGGAGGAGGAGGTAGAGGAGGAGGAGGGAGGAGGGTAGGGAGGAAGGAAGGAAGAGGGAAGAGGAGAGAAGAGAGAAGAGGAGTGAGGATGATGAGGGAGAGAAATGAGGCAGGAGGAGGAGGAGGTAGGAGGAGGAGGAGGAGGGATAAGGAGGGAGAGGGAGGGGAGGGAAGAGAGGGAGGAGGGGGAGAGGAGGCGGAGGGAGTAGGAGGAGGAGGGATGGAGAGGAGGGAGAGGAAGAGGAAGAAGGAAGAGGGAGAAGGAGGAGGGAGTCGGGAGAGGGATGAGAGGGAGGAAGGAGAGGAGGAGGGTGGAGGGAGGAGGTAGAGGGAGGAGGAGGGAGGAGAAGAGAGGAGGAGAGGAGTTCGCCATTCCGAATTCATACTCGTCTAGTTCTTCCCTTCTACACGACTGTAGATAACTTCCTTACACATAAAAAGATGAATTGTTATTGATATTGCCGTGGCATGGAGGAATATCAGCAGCAGAGTTGATCCAAAAAACCAAAGACTGAGATCTACGGAGAGCCATGAACGCCTACGCCAGCCGGCACGGCACTTGATGATGATGATTGCCGTGTGACGATTCTGTGTAGTCACGTCATTTTCTTCCCTTTCCCTAGCGTTTTGGTTCGGGGATTCTTTCATCATCATCATCATATATTTACGTACGTATTTTGGGAGGGAGAGGAGGGAGGAGGAGGAAGAAGAAAAAAAAACTATGACAGTTGAAAGCTCTGGAATGAAAGGAAGGCGTGTAGAAAATTTCATCTCAATCGGATGGGCCGTTCGTGAACAAATAAAGGACATACATATTTACATACATACATATATACATATTTACATACATACACTTTGTTTTATAAATATAGACAAGAACGCTTTTGATAGAGTACACTATGAACGACTAACTACATGCCTTCAAGAAATAGGAGTAGACGGAAAGGACATCAGACTTATTAGTAACTTGTACTTGGAACAAGTGGCGTCAATTATATGCGGAAATAATTCTTCGTCTCCCATAGAGATAAACAGAGGAGTACGGCAAGCCTCTTCAACCTATATACAAAAAGAATTTTTAAATAAGTCGAAAGTCTCGACTTAACATCAATGGGAGAATCATAAACAATCTTAAGTATTCTGCCGATACAATGATACTAGCAAGTAAACAGGCATAGTGCAGAATGTGGCTTAGATACTAACATCCTCAAAACGAAAACTATGATAATTAGCAGTGGAAATAAAAGGTCAACAATGTACATCAAAGTAAACGGGGAGATACTAGAACAAATAACAAGTTTCTTCTTTCTTGTACATGTAATAACAGATGATGGCAGAAGTGAAATAGAAATCAAAAAGAGAATAGGAATGGCCAAAAATGCTTTCAACAGCATGAAATCAATGTTAACATCTAGAGAGATTAACAACGCATTAAAAATTAGAATTGTCAAATGTTATGTATTTTCAACACTATTGTATGGCACGGAAACTTGGGCATTGAACAAGCAAATAGAAAGTCGAATAGATGCACTGGAGATTTGGATGTACAGAAGAATATGTCGTATTTCATGGAAACAGAAACAATCAAATACAGAGGTTCTAGAAAAACTGGGAATAAAAAGAGAGTTGATGAAAGAAATAAAAAAGAGGCAAATGAAATATTTCGGCCACGTTAAAAGACATAACACTCTTATAAAAACTATACTGGAGAGCCAGGTTGAGGGCAAGCGAGCAAGAGTAGACAACGATACAAGTGGGGAGATAATATCAAGAGATGAACGAACATCCGTCTGACATAATGTACAGATAAGGCGAGGGACAGACAGTGTTGGAGATCCATTGCAGCCAACCTTCATTGTGGAGGCGGCAACTTATTAATTGAATAATACAAGAGAGTAACAGTATGATATTCCAAATAATAATGAAGGACCATCCATTTTGAAGATGGAAGTTCAGAATGCTCTTAACCTTATGAAAACTGGCCAGACTCCGGGTCTAGACAACACCACAGCAGATATGATCAATGCCTTAGTTAGTTGGTTGCATATCCTTTACAGGATGCCACAGTCAACCCCAGCATTATTTACTGCTTGTGATTTCTTCGCAAATTTACGTTCAGTAGTTTGCCACTGATTTATGAACGGCAGGCATTCATACCCTTTTATAAAAACCAACACAACTGCATCAGTAACCAGTTCGACACAGAACACGCTTGGAAGAATATGAAATAAATCAGGTCACCAGATTGCTGAAGACAATATATGATACTGGAGATATACCTCTTGAGTTATTTAATCTATATTTACCTTTCAGTGTGATCAACATCAAACAGTTAGCATAATGAGCGACATAACGAAGATTTTGCTAAGAATTACCAGGCAAAGATTTAGGAAGAAACAAACGCAACCCGAAATATGAGAAGAACAATGTTATAGTTTGTAGAAGGCAAGAGTACAGTAAATGCTATGAACTGTTCTCAAATAAAACTACTCACCCGTGACCAGTATCTGGTAAGCGGTTCTCAAATAAAACTACTCACCAGGGCCTGTGTCTAGTGAACGGTTCTCAAATAAAACTACTCACCAGGGCCTGTGACTAGTGAACGGTTCTCAAATAAAACTGCTCACCGGGGCCAGTGTCTAGTGAACGATTCCCAAATAAAACTACTCACCAGGGCCAGTGCCCAGTGAACGGTTCTCAAATACACTATTCACCAGGACCAGTGTCTAGTGAACGGTTCTCAAATAAACCAGCTTACTTTGCGCCTGTGTCTAGTTAACGGTGCTCGAATAATACAGTTATCCCAAGGCCAGTGTCTAGTCGGGCCTGTGACTGGTGAACGGTTCTCAAATAAAACTACTCACCCCGGGCCAGTGTCAGATGTGTGGTTTTCAAACAAAACAACTCACCGTGGGCCAGTGGTTGGTGCGCGACTAATAAATTATCATCATCTCAGTCCGGGCCAATGTCTAGTGAACGGTTCTCAAAGAGTGCAGAAACAACTATCTCAGAAATGATGATGTTGTGATGTAAGAAATGGATGACCAAAATATCTCAAATGAATGGAAATAAGCAGAGAGAAAAAAATCATAATGTTTTGACATGAAGAGATTCACAAGAAGATTATGAAATTGTACAAAGAGACAAAAGAAGCGTGGCTTGGTGAAAACTGTAAGTGAGTTAAAAACGAACATAACACTCGGAATGCCAAATCAATGCTCAATATAATTAACGACACCACTTAAAAAAGACCTCACACATCAAAGGGCTGCCTAGAACCCGAGTTGACAACAGCACGTAATCAGTTGCAATTTAAACATTTTGACAGACAGGCAGACAGACGGGCACTATCCCACGCACCCACACACATACACAGAGAGAGAGAGAGAGAGAGAGAGAGAGAGAGAGAGAGAGAGAGATGAGAGGAGAGAGAGAGAGAGAGACAGACAGAGAGACAGAGAGAGAGAGAGAAGAGAGTAGTATACAATGTGCAAATCGGGTATCATTTGCCGGATTAATCCGGATTGACCTTGACCTCGGCTGATTTTCACTCCCCCCTCGGTCATATAGTTGGGTAAGGGGTAAGGGGTGGTATCTAGGTCATATCTAAGGGCGATAATTCTAAGATTTTATGTTTCTAAGGGCAGATAACTATTGAGTGGGTGTATAAAAATTTTAATTAATTATTAAAAATAAAATAAAATAAATAAAAATAAAAATAAATAACGACGGGGTGCGGGGTGGTGGCGAGGGGGTGGGCGCGTGGGGTGAGACTAGGCGGTTCGGGTTTAAACACTATCAGGTATATAATAATTTTTATTAAATCATGTATAAACAATACAATGCATATTAAATAAGTAGCGGCATAGTGGAAAATTCTGGAACGTAGTACCGGGGAGTTATACGTCGGCAAGTGTGGGAAAATCTCCGGCGGGTGTGACGGTGGTCGGTTCATAACAGACGTGGAGGGGGTGCATACGGAAAAGTCATTAAGTAAAGGGTTGTAAAAACGTGGGTGAGTGGTGTGTTAAAATATTTTCAACTGTTAGCGCATTGGTGGTGTACAATAGTACGAATAGAAGGAATAGGTGCGGTGGGGATAGTAGTGGGTATGGGTTAGTGAAATTAGTTGATAAAGGTGGTTATTAGTGCTATGTAGAGGGTCGTAGTGACTTATTCACTAACATAACACGTGTTACAAATGAAACCTTGAAAGCTAAAGATCGCTGTTTGTAATGGATATAGTGTAGTATCATTCGGCGGTAAGGGGTGGGTACCAGGTATTAGTGGTCAAACAGTGGTCAAGTGGTGGTCAAGTAAGGAAAATTTTAGGGAAAAGTGATTGTAATGATATGATGATGCTTAAAGCGTGGTAAATTAGTGGTCAAGCAGTGGTCAAGTAAGGAAAATTTTAGGGAAAAGTGATTGTAATGATATGATGATGCTTAAAGGGTGGTAAATTAGTGGTCAAATAGTGGTCAAGCAGTGGTCAAGTAGTGGTCAAGTGAGGAAAATTTTAGGGAAAATTGGTCGTAGCGACATGGTGATGGTTAAAGGATGGTAAATTAGTGGTAAATTAGTGGTCAAGCAGTGGTCAAGTGTTGGTCAAGTAAGGAAAATTTTAGGGAAAAGTGGTTAAAATGATATGGTGATGATTGAAGGGTGGTAAATTAGTGGTCAAGCAATGGTCAAGTGGTGGTCAAGTAAGGAAATTTTTAGGGAAAATTGGTCGTAGCGACATGGTGATGGTTAAAGGATGGTAAATTAGCGGTAAATTAGTGGTCAAGCAGTGGTCAAGTGGTGGTCAAGTGGTCGAGTGACCACTTAAATTGTAGATGACGATGTCCCTAAGATTATGGTAGTGGTTAAAGTGATCGATGACATGGTCAAGTAGCGGTCAACCAGTGGTCAAGTGGTCGAATGAACACTTAAAAGGTAGAGAAAAGTACGTATATTGAAACGGTGATGGTAAAATGGTCGACAACGTGGTCAAGCAGTGGTCAAGTAGTGCTCAACCAGTGGTCAACCGCTCAAGTGAGAAAATTGTAGGGTATGGTACGTGTAGTGAAACAGAGATGAATAAATTAAGTAGTGACGTTGTCAAGTAGTGATCAAGTAGCGGGCAAGTACTGGTCAAATGGTCGAGTGACCACTTAAATTGTAAGGGAAAGTACGTGTAGTGAACCTGTGTTGGTTAAAGTGATCGATGACGTGCTCAAGTAGTGGCCAAGTAGTGGTAAAGGGTCGAATGACTACTTAAATTGTCGGTGAAAGTAGGTATGGTGACATGGTGATGATCAAGAGTTGGTCAAGTGGTGCTCAAATAGTGGTCAAGTAGTGGTCAAGTAGTCGAATGACCACTTAAATTATAGGGTATGGTACGTGTAGTGAAACGGTGATGGTAAAATAAGTAAGGACATAGTCAAATAGTGGTCAAGTACTGGTGAAGTAGTGATCAAGTGGTCGAAGGATCACTTAAATTGTAGGGTATGGTATGTGTAGTGACATGATGATGGTTAAAGTGATCGATGAAATGATCAAGACGTTATGCCGACTGCTAAGTTCAGAAAGTAATGTCCTTACTAGCGGCAATTTCCCTGACAGAATCGCCTCGAGCACTGATTTTGTATTGATCAATAGCACCTAGTGGTACAGTCAACACACATGGACAATAGTTACATCTGGTCAAAGATGGCGTTGCACCCTATCACACATGGGTAATTGCTACAACCAAACTACGTCTCATTCACTAAAACTGGTCAAATATGGTGTCACATCCGGTCACAGGGGTAATGGGACATCTGAGACACGTGGTTAAGAGGGAAACTATAGAAAAAGGGTGTCCTATCGGTTGTCGAGTCAGGGAACCTAACGTATGATGATCACTGTGTATAGGAGTGAATACACTGCATCATCAACACTTGCAGCCGAAGGGTAAAATGGTCACCCCTTCTCTCTCTCTCTCCTTTCTATAACCGTGTAGTCCTAGTGTTATCCGGTTACACCAAAGGACACCCGAGCATCAACACAACAAACTGCCCCGATTCAACCTTAGGCAATGCACGTAACATGACAGGTCACATGTCCGCCGTCATAATCAGCGACGTTATCACGTATCAAATTAGATAGCCACACTTTCATTTCCTTTCTATGTGTCCATAGTGTCTTTACATCTTTCTCCAGAAAACCATTTCCAAGACCAATATATGTTATTTGTCAGTGTACCTGCTCAGTGCCACACTTCACAACCAGACAAATACACGTTCTATGTACCACTTCAACCGTCAAATAAGAAAATATGTTAGACAAAATATTAAAATTATTGGTCAAATACAGAAATATATCACCCAAACTTATAAAAAGTAGGAACATATGTTAACCAAATGGAAAATATCTTAGCCAAATAGGAAAATTTGTTAGCCAAATAGAAAAAAATATTGACCACGTAACTGATATATCTTGTCCACACTTATGAAAAGTAGGGAAATTTGTTAGTCAAATGAGAAAAAAGATTGACCAAGTAACGAAATACCCAAACCAAACTTATGAAAAGTACGAAACGTTGTTAAGCAAGTATGAAAATGTATCGACCAAACAGAGAAATATATCACCCAAACTTATAAAAAGTAGGAACATATGTTAACCAAATGGAAAATATCCTTGGCCAAATAGGAAAATTTGTTAGCCAAATGGGGAAAATATTGTCCAAGTAACGAAATATCCCCCAACAAACTTAGGAAAAGTACGAAACTTTGTTAAGCAAGTATGAAAAGGTATCGACCAAATCAGAGAAATATATCACCTAAACTTATAAAAAGTAAGAACATATGTTAACCAAACGGAAAATATCTTGGCCAAATAGGAAAATTTGTTAGCCAAATGGGGAAAATATTGTCCAAGTAACGAAATATCCCCCAACAAACTTAGGAAAAGTACGAAACTTTGTTAAGCAAGTATGAAAAGGTATCGACCAAACAGAGAAATATATCACCCAAACTTATAAAAAGTAGGAACATATGTTAACCAAATGGAAAATATCTTGGCCAAATAGGAAATATTGTTAGCCAAATAGAAAAAATATTGACCACGTAACGATATATCTTGTCCACACTTATGAAAAGTAGGGAAATTTGTTAGTCAAATGAGGAAAATATTGACCACGTAACGAAATACCCCCCAAAAAACTTAGGAAAAGTACGAAACTTTGTTAAGCAAGTATGAAAAGGTATCGGCCAAACAGAGAAATATATCACCCAAACTTATAAAAAGTAGGAACATATGTTAACCAAATGGAAAATATCTTGGCCAAATAGGAAAATTTGTTAGCCAAATAGAAAAAATATTGACCACGTAACGATATATCTTGTCCACACTTATGAAAAGTAGGGAACATTTGTTAGTCAAATGGGGAAAATATTGACCACGTAACGAAATACCCCCCAACAAACTTAGGAAAAGTACGAAACTTTGTTAAGCAAGTATGAAAAGGTATCGGCCAAACAGAGAAATATAACACCCAAACTTATGAAAAGTAGGAAACTTTGTTAGCCAAAGTGAAAAAACCTAGGTCAAGTAAGAAAATTCTGATAGCCAAATGTGAAAAGTGTCGGCCAAATACAGAAATTGCTCAACCAAACTTATAAAACGTAGGAAAATTGTTATTCAAACGGGAAAGCTATTGAACAACTAGGAAAATGTAATAGTCAAAGAAGAATAATATTGAACAAGTAATGAAATATATCATTCAAACTTATGAAAAGTAGGAAGCCTTGATAACCAAATGTGAAAAATATCACTCAAAGAGAGAAATAGCTCGCCCCAACGTATAAAAAGTAGGAAAATTGTCGGCCAAAGGGGAAAAAGTTAGACCAAATACAGAAATATCTCGACCAAACTTATAAAAATCTAGGAAACAATAGTACCCAACACAACTAAAAGGCTGACTAAAGTTATAAATCCAAACTTATAAAAATAACCAAATAGGAAAACATATTGACCAAGTACAGACATATATCAATCAAACTTATAAACTTGTCGTCCAAAGTGATAAAAAACAAAGAAAGGCTGTCAGCCAGTCTAAGAAATAGGTATGGAAAAGTAAGTCGACCAAGACTACAGAAGTTATATTTTTATTTCCTTTTTTTTTTCCTTTTTTTTTTCCTAGTTGTTCAATAGCTTTCCCGTTTGAATAACAATTTTCCTATGTTTTATAAGTTTGGTTGAGCAATTTCTGTATTTGGCCGACACTTTTCACATTTGGCTATCAGAATTTTCTTACTTGACCTAGGTTTTTTCACTTTGGCTAACAAAGTTTCCTACTTTTCATAAGTTTTGGGTGTTATATTTCTCTGTTTGGGCCGATACCTTTTCATACTTGCTTAACCAAAGTTTCGTACTTTTCCTAAGTTTGTTTGGGGGGTATTTTCGTTACGTGGTCAATATTTTTCCCCATTTTGACTAAACAAGTTTCCCTACTTTTCATAAGTGTGGGACAAGATACATCGTTACGTGGTCCAATTTATCTTCTATGTGGCTAACAAATTTTCCTATTGGCCAAGATATTTTCCATTGGGCTAACATATGTTCCTACTTTTTTATAAGTTGGGTGATATATTTCTCTGTTTGGCCGATACCTTTTATACTTGTTTAACAAAGTTCTCGTTACTTTTCCTAAGTTTTTTGGGGGGGTACTTCGTTACGTGGTCAATATTTTCCTCATTTGACTAACAAATTTCCCTACTTTTCATAAGTGTGGACAAGATATATCGTTACGTGGTCAATATTTTTTCTATTTGGCTAACAATATTTCCTATTTGGCCAAGATATTTTTCCATTTGGTTAACATATGTTCCTACTTATTTATAAGTTTGGGTGATATATTTCTCTGTTTGGTCGATACCTTTTCATACTTGCTTAACAAAGTTTCGTACTTTTCCTAAGTTTGTTGGGGTATATTTCGTTACTTGGATAATATTTTCCCCCTTTGGCTAACAAATTTTCCTATTTCGGCCAAGGTATTTTCTCTGTGGTTAACTTATGTTCCTACTTTTTATAAGTTTGGGTGATATATTTCTCTACTTGGTACGATACCTTTTCATAACTTGCTTAACAAAGTTTCGTACTTTTCCTAAGTTTGTTGGGGGATATTTCGTTACTTTGGACAATATTTTCCCATTTTGGCTAACAAATTTTCCTACTTTTCATAAGTGTGGACAAGATATATCGTTACCGTGGTCAATATTTTTTCTATTTGGCTAACAATATTTCCTATTTGGCCAAGATATTTTCCATTTGGTTAACATATGTTCTTACTTTTTATAAGTTTAGGTGATATATTTCTCTGTTTGGGTCGATACCTTTTCATACTTGCTTAACAAAGTTTCGTACTTTTCCTAAGTTTTGTTGGGGGGTATTTTCGTCACTTGGACAATATTTTCCCCCTTTGGCTAACAAATTTTCCTATTTGGCCAAGGTATTTTCTCTGTGGTTAACATATTGTTCCTACTTTTTTATAAGTTTGGGTGATATATTTCTCTACTTGGTCGATACCTTTTCATACTTGCTTACCAAGTTTCGTACTTTTCCGTAAGTTTAGTTGGGGGATATTTTCGTTACTTGGACAATATTTTCCCCATTTGGCTAACAAATTTTCCTACTTTTCATAAGTGTGGGCAAGATATATCGTTACGTGGTCAATATTTTCCCCATTTGGCTAACAAATTTCCCTATTTGCCCAAGATATTTTCCATTTGGTTAACATATGTTCCTACTTTTTTATAAGTTGGGTGATATATTTCTCTGTTTGGTCGATACCTTTTCATACTTGCTTAACAACGTTTCGTACTTTTCATAAGTTTGGTTTGGGTGTTTCGTTACTTGGTCAATCTTTTTTCTCATTTGACCCTAACAAATGTCCCTTCTTTCATAAGTGTGGACAAGATATAATCATTACGTGGTCAATATTTTTTTCTATTTGGCTAAACAAATTTTCCTATTCTGGCTTAAGATATTTCCATTATGGTTAACATATGTTCCTTCTTTTATATAAGTTTGGGTGATATATTTTCTGTATTTGACCAATAATTTTAATATTTTGTCTAACATATTTTCTTATTGACGGTTGAAGTGGTACATAGAACGTGTTATTTTTGTCTGGTGTGAACGTGTGGCACTGAGCAGGTACACTGACAAATAACATATATTGGTCTTGGAAATGGTTTTTCTGGAGAAAGATTGTAAAGACACTATGGACACATAGAAGGAAATGAAAGTGTGGCTATCTAATTTGATACGTGATAACGTCGCTGATTATGACGGCGGACATGTGACCTGTCATGTTACGTGCATTGCCTAAGGTTGAATCGGGGCAGTTTGTTGTTGTTGATGCTCGGGTGTCCTTTGGTGTAACCGGATAACACTAGGACTACCCGGTTGTATAGAAAGGAGAGAGAGAGAGAAGGGTGACCCTTTTACCCTCGGCCTGCAATGTTGATGATGCAGTGTATTCACTCCTCATACACAGTGATCATCATACGTTAGGTTCCCTGACTCGGACAACCGATAGGTACACCCTTTTCTATAGTTCCCTCTTAACCACGTGTCTCAGATGTCTCATTACCCATGTGACCGGATGTGACACCATATTTGACCATTTTTAGTGAATGAGACGTAGTTTTGGTTGTAGCAATTACCCATGTGTGATAGGGTGCAACGCCATCCTTGACCAGATGTAACTATTGCTCCATGTGTGTGACTGTACCACTAGGTGCTATTGATCAATACAAAATCAGTGCTCGAGGCGTATTCTGTCAGGGAAATTTGCCGGCTAGTAAGGACATTACTTTCTGAACTTAGCAGTCGGCCATAACGTCCTTGATCATTTCATCGATCATTTTAACCATCATCATGTCACTACACATACCATACCCTACAATTTAAGTGATCCTTCGACCACTTGATCACTACTTCACCAGTACTTGACCACTATTTGACTTTATGTCCTTTACTTATTTTACCATCACCGTTTTCACTACACGTACCATACCCTATAATTTAAGTGGTCATTCGACTACTTGACCACTACTTGACCACTATTTGAGCACCACCTTGACCAACTCTTGATCATCACCATGTCACCCATACCTACTTTCACCGACAATTTAAGTAGTCATTCGACCCTTTACCACTACTTGGCCACTACTTGAGCACCGTCATCGATCACTTTAACCAACACAGGTTCACTACACGTACTTTCCCTTACAATTTAAGTGGTCACTCGACCATTTTGACCAGTACTTGCCCGCTACTTGATCACTACTTGACAACGTCACTACTTAATTTATTCATCTCTGTTTTCACTACACGTACCCATACCCTACAATTTTCTCACTTGAGCGGTTGACCACTGGTTGAGCACTACTTGACCACTGCTTGACCCCGTTTGTCGCACCATCTTACCATCCACCGTTTTCAATATACGTACTTTTTTTCTCTACCTTTTAATGTGTTTCATTCGACCACCTTGACCCACACTCGGTTGACCGCTACTTGACCATGTTCATCGATCACTTTAACCAACTACCATATCTTTAGGGACATCGTTTCATCTACAATGTTAAGTGGTCACTCGACCACCTTGACCACCACTTGACCACTGCTTGAACCACTAATCTTACCGCTAATTTACCTCCTTTAACCATCACCATGTCAGCTACGACCCAATTTCCCCTAAATAATTTCCTTACTTGACCCACCACTTGAACACCATTGCTTGACCACTAAAAATTTTTTTTTTTTTTGAAACCACCTCTTCAATCATCACCATATCATTATAACCATCTTTTCCCTAAAATTTTCCTTACTTGACCACCACTTGACCATGCTTGACCACTAATTTACCACTACTTTACCATCCTTTAACCATCACCATGTCGCTACGACAATTTTCCCTAAAATTTTTCCTTACTTGACTACCACTTGACCACTACTTGACCACTGCTTGACCACTATTTTACCACTAATTTACCACCCTTTAAGCATCATCATATCATTACAATCACTTTTCCCTAAAATTTTCCTTGCTTGACCACTAATTTACCACCCTTTAAACATCATCATATCATTACAATCACTTTTCCCTAAAATTTTCCTTACTTGACCACCACTTGACCACTGTTTGACCACTAATACCTGGTACCCACCCCTTACCGCCGAATGATACTACACTATATCCATTACAATCAGCGATCTTTAGCTTTCAAGGTTTCATTTGTAACACGTGTTATGTTAGTGAATAAGTCACTACGACCCTCTACATAGCACTAATAACCACCTTTATCAACTAATTTCACTAACCCATACCCACTACTATCCCCACCGCACCTATTCCTTCTATTCGTACTATTGTACACCACCAATGCGCTAACAGTTCAAAATATTTTAACACACCACTCACCCACGTTTTTACAACCCTTTACTTAATGACTTTTCCGTATGCACCCCCTCCACGTCTGTTATGAACCGACCACCGTCACACCCGCCGGAGATTTTCCCACACTTGCCGACGTATAACTCCCCGGTACTACGTTCCAGACTTTCCCACTATGCCGCTACTTATTTAATATGCATTGTATTGTTTATACATGATTTAATAAAAATTATTATATACCTGATAGTGTTTAAGCCCGAACCGCCTAGTCTCACCCCACGCGCCCACCCCCCTCGCCACCACCCCGCACCCCGTCGTTATTTATTTTTATTTTTATTTATTTTATTTTATTTTTTAATAATTAATTAAAATTTTTATACACCCACTCAATAGTTATCTGCCCTTAGAAACATAAAATCTTAGAATTATCGCCCTTAGATATGACCTATATATCACCCTTACACCACCCAACTTCATGACCGAGGGGGAGTGAAAATCAGCCGAGGTCAAGGTCAATCCGGATTATATCGGCAAAATGATACCCGATTTGCACCCTTGATATACTGATGAAGATGAGAGAGAAGAGAGGAGAGAGATGAGAGACGATAGGAGACGAGAGATGAGTCTTGATGAGATGAGAGGAGCAGAACGAGGAAGAGATGGAATATGGAGAGAGAGAGAGAGAGAGGAGCCGCTCGCGCACAATATGCACAGACAGGCGGACATTGATACACACATATATGATCGGAGGGATGGACAGGAGGACAAACAGACGGGCAGGCATGAATGTAAAGGGAGGGAGGGAAGACAGAGAGAAAGGGTGAGACCACACACACACACACACACACACACCACACACACACACACACACCCCACCCCCTTCCCACAAAGGAGATCATCATGGCCGAATGGATAAGATCGCTGGCTCTTAAACTTTCATTGTGATGAGGCCGAGAAAGCGGTTTCAACCCCTACACCGGTCTGTAGCATTAATATGTTGACTTCTCGTCCATCACTTGGGGACGAAAATTGCAAGTACCTCATAATTCGGAGTGGGTTCGCCTGATGGCGAGGGACACTGGTAACAGAGAAAGCTAAATCTAGTCCAAATGTTATAGCACGTGTATGGACTACGCTTCAGTTCAATGTGACCAAACGCAAAGAAAAAACAAAGTACACAGACACATGGACAGAGGAGAGAGGAACAGACAGACGGGTGGATTAATGGATAGATGGATGGATGGATGGATGGATGGATGGATGGATGGATGGATGGATGGGTGGGTGGATGGATGGATCGATGGATCAATGGATCGATGGATGGATTGATAGATGGATAAGTAGGGAGATCATTTCATGTGGTTACTATCGCGTCTTCTTTGTCGGTTAGAGTGTAATTGAGGAGACGACAGATGGCGTTGTTACTTGTTCAACACTTGACTGCCTTACTGTTAAGGATTCGGTTTTCTAACCGCCACTTGTCGTATTTCATTTTACCAAAAATAACTGACTGGGAGAATTCAATGTGTGATAAACCGTTCTCAAATTAAAACAGCTCACTTTGGGACAATGTCTGGTGAGCAGAACAGTTCTCAAACACAACAATCGACTATGAACTAGAGTCTGGTGAACGGTTTTCAAACAATTTACTCTAGGACAGTCTTTGATAATCGGTGAGCAAACAAAACTAACCGACTATGAACTAGAGTCTGGTGAACGGTTCTCAAACAATTTACTCTAGGACAGTCTCTGATAATCGGTGAGCAAACAAAACGAACCGACTATGAGCTAGTGTCCAGTGAACGGTTCTCAAATAAAACTACTACCAGGGTCATTGTCTAGTGAGCGGTTTTCAAATAGAACAGCTCATGAAGATCAGTATCTGGTAAACGGTTCTCAAATAAAACAACTCACCGTTGGCCAGTGGTTAGTGAGGGATCATCAACTCAAATGGGGCAAATGTCTGGTGGGAACGGTTCTCAAAGTCTACAGAAATAACTATTCCAAATGTGAAGATGATGAGACGTCAGAAATTGATTTATTTTTACTTGTTCACTCCCTTTGAACACAAGCTTAGTCCATATAGGTACTTCTACTTCTGGTGCGCTGATTTTTGCGTGTGGATTAGCTTTCCCTATTACCAGTGTCCTATTACTCAGGTGAACCCACTTCTGAGGTACTTGTAATTTTAGTCCACAATTCAAGGACGATAAGTCAACATTTTAGTCCAATTGCCCGGTGTAGGCATTGAAACCACTACCTCAGCATTAGCACACCGGAAGTGTAAGAGCCACTCTTATCCATTCGCCCATTCTGACCTCTGTAAGATATGGATGACCGACGACAGCTTACATGGAGGGGGCGGGGAGAAATAACCAAAATAACCATGATAGATATGAAGAGATTCACTGGAAAATTAGAAAATTGTCGAAAGACGCCAAAGGAGCATGACTTGAGAAAATTGCAGGGAAATTGAAAACCAGCACAACACCCGGAACAAATTATTGCACAAAAGAATTAATGAAACCACAATGAAAATAACACATACATCAGTGACTTGCCTAAAATTCAAAGATGACAAAATCATAATAGAACAATCACATGTTAAATGCATAGTCAGATTATATGAACGGCCTTTATAACGATACAAGAGAGGAACAGTGTGATATTCCAAATAATAATGAAGGACCACCAATTCTTAAGATGGAAGTTCAGAATGCTCTTAACCATTTGAAAGCTGGCAGGACCCCGGTCCAGACAACATCACAATAGAAAATTATCAATGTCTTGGGAGAATATGTATATGTGTATGATGCTGGAGATATACCTCCTGAATTATGTAAATATATATTTATTGCAATCCCTAAGAAATAATGTGCCTTGAAATGTGATAAACATTGAGCAATTAGTAGGCTTGGCCGTGGAAATGTTATTCCCATGGGAATCCTATGGGAAATGTCCCGTGTGATGGGATGGGATGGGACGGACATAAATTACCATAGGATGGGATGTGATGGGACAGACAAATATGTCCTATGGACAAGCCTGGCAATTAGTATCAGCCATATCACGACGATTTTGCTAAGAATCATCATGCAAAGAGTTAGGAATAAAATACAAGCCGAAATAGAGGAAGAACAATATAGGTTTGTGGAAGGCAAAAATGCTGTGTATTTGTTGAGAACATTAATTGAGAGTTCAAAAGAAGTAACTAAAGACCTACATCTTTGCCTCATTGACTACACAAAGGCTTTGGATAAAGCAAGACATGTCAACATGATACAGATGCTTGCAGATCTACACATTGATGGCAGATACCTCAGAGGATGGTTCGACTGTAGTTGGAGAACTAGCTGGAGAGCATGGCCAACAACAATCATATTAGTACACTCAGAGTAAGACCACATGTACATCACAATTTTGAACTGTCATTTATTGTCTCTGTCTGCAACGGAATTAGCGTGAATTTGTTGAGAGATTATACTCAATTGGGAGATGACAGGCATACAAAGAAGAGGAAGATTAACTTTATATGAAATGTGAGAATGAAATAATGTGTGAAAGATGAGAGACAAGAAGGGAATAATATTAGAAGGCCTGCATGCCCAATTCGTAACCCTTTGAAAATATAAGAATAGTTCCTTTGACCACTCCTATTTTACGAATACATGTCATTGTTGTGATCATGTGAGCGTCTGTTGGCCCATCTATTTCAATGCAAACCCAGCTGTTGCGGTGTTAACACAACCCCTTGCTACATGGTGTTCTAGGAGGAAGAAAGTAGAAGGGGAAAGTTAATTGCATGTCCTTTACAGTACGTCGCAGCCTATCCAAGCATTTTGTTTGGCTGTTTGTGATTTCTTGACAAATTTCGTTCAGTTGTTTGCCACTGCTTCCTGGACGACCGGTACACATACCACTGTATGAAAACAAACGCAAGGCGGTATCTTGCCACTGAATCGGCAGTAGAAAAGAAGGCAACGTTAAATGCGGGTGGGAAATATCAAGAAGAAACCCAAAAGAGCAGCCTAGGTACACAATTAGACAAGTCACCACTGTCAGTTAACATAATGTCGCATGAGAACCACGGCGACATAGTGGCCAGCAGTCTTGCCTTTCGGCATGTGGTCATGTGATAGAACCTTCCTGAAAGCGAGGATATTATTTAATCGACCTGGGATCCCAGGTTGAAGCAGCGTAAACTAGGTACCAGGAATTGTTCGGGAAATCAAAGGCGACCAATGTAATATTGCCTACATGACGTTTTGAGTGCCACTTGATCTATAAAATATGGGGCTAGCACTATATACCTAGTATGTCTTAAGACGTAGAAAAGGAAAAATGGACCGTTGCTCCACTACCAAGCTGTGGCATGTGGATTACTGTACTCACGAGGCAACATGACTTGGTTTGGGAGGTTCATAATAATAGGCTAGAAATAATGAGTGTAAATTGTGGCATGAATGAATGGGTTGGTTTGCACGTAAGAATAAAATAATGATATATTTAAGATTAGCGAATGGGTTCGCTCTCTCTCTTCTCTCTCTCTCTCTCTCTCCTCTCTCTCTCTCTCTCTCTCTCTCTATCTCTCCTCTTCTCCTGTGCTATCCTCTCTCTCCCACACCTCACACACACACGCACACTCCTGCTCTCTCCCTCTCGGATTCTATCGGACATTACCGCTAGGCAATTATCAATTTCTCTCCCTCCGGTCTCTCTCCCTCTCTCACTTTCTCTCCCAATCTCTCCCCCATTCTCTCTCCTTCTCTCTCCATATCTCTCTCCCTCTCTCCAATCTCTTTCTCCCTCTCTCCGCACAATCTCAGTGCCTCTTCTCTATCTCTCGACTCACAATCTAATCGCCCGCTCTCTATCACATCTATCTCTCAATCTCATCTGACCATCGATCTTCAATCTCTCATACGCACTCTCTCACCACACCCGTCATCTCTTTGCACGTGCCCCCAAAGCTCTCTACACGCTCGCCTGTGCCTCTCTATCTACGTCATCTCTGTCTCCCAGTCTCTCTTCACAAGCTCTACTCACCACTCTCGTCTACTCATCATTCTCTCTCTCCCCCTCTCTCGCCCTCTCTCTCCCCTCTCTCTGCCTCTCTCTGCCTCTCTCCCCCAATCTCTCTCCCCTCTCTCTCTCTATCTCTTTCTCCCTCTCTCTCCCAATCTCTCTCTTCTTATCTCTTCCAATCTCTCTCCTTCTCTCTCTCCCTCTCTCTCCCCATCTCTCTCCCCATCTCTCTCCATCTCTCTCTATCTCTCTCTCCCTCTCCCAATCTCTCTCCCTCTCCCTATTTCTTTCTCCCTCTCTCTCTCATTCTCTCTCCCACTCTCTCCCAATCTCTCCCAATCTCTCACTTTCTCTCCCTCTCTCTCCCCTCTCTCTCAATCTCTCTCCCTCTCTCTCCCCCCTCTCTCTCTCTCTCTCTCTCTCTCTCTCTCCCCCCCCCCCCCCTCTTTCTCTGTCTGTCTGTCCCTATATGCTGGTGGTAGTAGTACTAATTTATTCATATCCTTGATATAACCATCTGAGGCACTGGTAATTTACGTCGACAAGTGAAGGGCGAGAAGCCAACGTTTATGACCACTTGACAGGTCCGCTTGGTCGAACCGATAAGAACGTGTGTTCTTAAACATCCGGTGTGCTGATGTCGAGGTTAGCGGTTCAACCCCTACACCGGACAGCTGGACTAAAATGTTGACCTGTCGTCCTTGACTTGGGGACGTTAATTACAAGTACCTCTGAAGTCGGAGTAGGTTCGCCTGATGGCGAGGGACATTGTTAATAGGGAAAGCTAACCCACACGCAAAACTCAGTCCATCCCTACTATAAATGGTGTTTATGGACTACGCTTGAGTTCAAAACGAGCGAGCGCAAAAAAATACCCTTGACCAACGTGTGGAACTATCACACTACACTACGGTCGGCGGAGACAGCGTAAGCAAGTTACATCTCTCAGCCACGCCGATCTCAAGAATATATATATCTATTACTTGAAAACTTGGTTTACATCATCTGTATCTTCATTAAGAAAGACAAGAGACGGGATACAATGAAATTGAAATATGACGCAAAAAATATGAATAATTTTGATAAGCACAAAGGACGGGACATTAATGTGAAAACAACAATGATAACGAGGGCGGCGATGATGTAGAATATAAAACCAAAGAAGGTAAAGATAAGGCTGGGAAAATGGATTTTGGTTCAGGTACATTTAACAACATCGTTATCAACATCATCTTCAACTTATGTCGTCAAGCGTCGGGGGAGAAGTAGTTGACGTTCCAGCTCCCAAATGGTGGCAATGAATATTGTTATTCCGTGTGATTGTACAATGCCTTTGATGTCGTCAATACATTTTCTTCTCGGGTATCCTCTTGCTCTCGTCGCAGATCGTCGTTGATGTAGCGCCAGTGCTGATAGTGCTTGTTTGCTTGTGTTCGTTGGCTTGAGCTCCAAGGCGAAGTCCTGTATGTCGGATGAAGGCATCCTGTTATCCAACATCAGTGTGATGTCATACAGGACCTGAGGTTTGAGTGAGTATCCGTTGTCCCATGTCTGGCTTATTGGTGTGCAGACTGGTGGTTCCTCGCCATACAGGCAGACACTCTCCGACTTCGGAGGAAGTGCTGGTAGTGAATCCTATTGCATTCTAATGAGATGGTCGATGCCATTTGATTTTCTGCCTTTCAATATATGTGACACAAGGTGTTGATCCCACTGTCTGTCTGATAACATCACTTCTTACTCGGTCTCGGATAGTTAAGTTGGCAGCTCTTCTAAAGTATTTAAATTCGCAGGTGTTGATTTCGCGTAAGTATGATTTGGACAATGTCCAAGTTTGACATTCGTAGCACAGGATTAACTAAGGTACATTAAGATGTAAATATAACCCACCTGATATTCATCACCTCAGCATTGTCTCTCAGCTGATTGGCCACATTCTGCCATTTGATATCCCTACCAGTAACCAGCCAAAACGATCTCCACTTGTAGTGATGCAGCACTGCATAAATAAACCGGGAGACGTACCCAAAATAAGTCTCAGCGTTGACCATCAGGTGATTGCCAGTGTCATTATGGTTCTCTTCGCAGTTCTGTGGATGACATTGCAACAGTAAATACATAGCTTGGGTATCTCGAGGGCTATCAACGCAAATATAGTAAACAATAATAGAACGTTTCTTAACATGATGTGTTGGTTTTATTCGGGTGCCTTGCGTGGAGCAGAGTATCATTCTCAAATCCCCGCCGTTGTCTGATATTTTGATAAAGTTTGTCTTCTATATATTACTATTTCTTGCAAAGTTGTGTGAAGTTTTCGCATACTTCTTTCTCTGTCTTCTTTTGATTCAACTGTCTTGTATTTTCCCACTGAAGACTAAGGTCTATATTTCACCTCTTTTTTTTATATGTACAAAGAAGTACATTTTCTTTATCTTATGACTATACACGATACCAAAGGGCCCAGACCACAATCTGCCTTATCATGCGCCAATACCCCACTAAAGGGTGCATACCCAGCCAATCTGTCCGCCTGCTAGTTTCCCACCACACCAACATGTCCTGGGACAAACATCATATAGCTGATGCTCTCTATTTAGGATTATATACCATAACCCAGGGGTGGGCAAACTTTTCGTATATATATATATATCCATTTTGTTTACAGCAACCTATCACAATAAGTAATTATTAATTATTTATAGGTTATTAAGCAGTATAAATAACTAATTATTGCAATTTTATTTTACTTATACACTTATACATTATATTTGACAATATGGACAAAATCTTTTACTAATTTGTTACCACGATTTTACAACTTGTTATTATAACAAATATTCTTTATTATCTATCAATGGCTTTAATTTAGACACACAGCGACTACAGTGTCACTACAGTTGTTGATTTCTAATGAGATGTATGTAACTGCTTTCAATTTTTGACAATATTCTTGAAATCTGGAGCAAGTTTACATGTTGAAATTCGCATGACAGCATGCAAGTTGTAGTCCGACAATAAAGACCTATTCTTAGATTTGTTGATCTTCAAGCAAGAGAATGCCTTGTTCGCAAATGTATGTTGATCCAAATAATGATAAAAGTTTGGCTGCAAAGTTTTTCAAGTTGAGAAATGATTCTTGTGATAAAGATCCATAGAAATCTAGCAAACCATCTGACTCGAATTTATCTTTCAGGTCATGATCTGCTTGTAAGTCAAGCAGCTCCAACTGTATGTCCTCTGTGGCTGTATCAGCTTCTGCACTAAAAGGTGAACTGAGAATATTGAACTATGGCTCTAATTTCTTGGAATCTCCATGCAAATTCTTCAATCAATGCATCTAATTGGGCTTTGTATTTTTCAGTCATTTCACCAGAAATGGTTTCTTGTTTCAGCAAAGGGAAATGACAAAATCTTTTTTCACTTGCTTGTCTGGAGAACAGTCAGAGTTTTGCCTGAAATGATTTTACATATACATACAATTCATGTGCAAACACACCATTGCCCTGAAGTTTGACATTCAGTTCATTTAACTTTTCCATAAATTCAATGGCAAACATAAAGTCTAACTGCCACTCTTTATTGACAATGTTAGTATTAAAGTCACATCCAATGTCCTTCATCTCTAGGAACATCACTATTTCTTCTCTGAGTTCTCACACTCGCCTCAACACCTTGCCGAGACTCAGCCATCGAACATTGGTGTGGTTCAGGACATCGGAATGTTCAGTTTCCAAATCGTCAAGTAATGACTTGAACTGTCTGTGATTAAGTCCTCTTGATCTGATGAGGTTGATGACACTGACAACTGGGTCAATAACATGCTTGATATTCAAAACAGTTTTACACAGACTTTCTTGATGAATCACACAGTTAAGTGGTAATAATGTGTGGTCTGGATATTCTGCTTTAATCTTATCACTTATCAACTTTACCAGACCTAGCACGAGCTCTGTCAGTTGTAACACTTGCCATCTTGTTCCAAACCAACCCAGTTCTTTCAATACAGTTAGTAACAGCATTGAATATATCATGGCCTGTGGTTGTGTCTTTGAGTGACTCAACACTCAGTAAATCTTCAGTGAGTTTGAAAGAAGTGTTTATTCCACGTATAAATATCAATAATTGGGCAGTATCATGTACATCGGTACTCTCATCCAATGCAAGAGAGTACCACAAAAATTGTTTACTTGCATCTTGAAGTTTATGCATCAAGTTGTCACTGATCTTGTCAACACGTCTGACCACAGTTCTCCTTGATAAAGTAATGTTGTCAAATCTGTTATTTTTTTTTTGGTTCTGGACACATAATGTTTGCTGCATCTAGCAAACATTCCTTGATGAACTCGCCATCATAAAATGGCTTGTTCTGTTTTACAATTCTGTGTGACAGCACAAGACTAGCTTCAGTTGCAGCATTTTGAATTGAAGACTGATTAGTGAAAACAGTGTGCTGTTTCTCAAAATTTTTCACCAACTCAAGGCATTTCCTTTCCTTCTTTTCGGTCGTTAAATTGTATCCGAAATCAGAATGTTTTGTTTGATAATGTCTTTTTAAATTGTACTCCTTGAAGACAGCCACTGACTCACGACACAACAAGCAAACTGATTTGCTACCAACTTTTATAAAACAGTACTTAGTTGTCCATTCATCATTAAAAAGCATGGCATTCATCTTCAATCTTACGTTTGTTATTGACACTCATCATAACGGTACATGAAATTCTGTACAATTCAATAAAATAACTTAAAAACGAATTAAAATTTTTTATTTCTAAATGCCCCCGCGGGCCGCATAAAATCACTTGGCGGGCCGCATGCGGCCCGCGGGCCGTAGTTTGCCCACCCCTGCCATAACCAGTTTAAGCGTGCATATGGGAGGGGAGTGCGGGACTTATCTGTAACGTCCGTGGGCTGGCGTGCATTTATTCGTATTTATCCGTAAACAATACATAACTTCGTGTCTTCTGGTTTCATTCGAATAGGACAGGTTTCCATATGTCACTTTTTTTGTATCGTTTTGTGCATGTAATGTTTGATTTTTCACAAACTATTTAATTACAGTTGTCTTTTTAATAACTGCATCAAAATCGTATACATTATTAAGGCATGTCAAAGACTTGCCATTTAAAAAAGCTCGCTAAATCGTTTTCTAACACCCCCAGAATAGCAGCAAAAAGAATTGTATCATGACGGAGAGTTCGGATCTAGGTAAAGCAAATCACAACGACAACACATGTAACAAATAATTGTATGGGCACTGGTCACCCCTCCCGCTTAGCGGCCTGCAGACGTGACAGTTTATGTTGCAATATGTGTGTTTATGTATGTATATGCATCTCTGACATTGCGACAGATAATTATAAAGTAATAAATATATTTCTGGACGTTTTCGAATTTTCCAAAACAGCGAAAGTAATTACTTTGATTGAAGAGAGAATTAAGCGACACTGTACTGTACAGGCGCTTAATCTGTTTCGTGCTAAGATCTAATTCTGCCCAGAGCTGTGACTCTTAAAGCAGACACAGGACTCAGCCAGGGATTTCTCATCAGCATCTACCCGATTACCCAGATATGATCGATATAATCTCACATCAACTTCTTGTTTGCCTTCTGTTCATTTTGTATTTCTTTTTAAAATCTGATTTGATAAGTTGAATCCTTTGTAGACTGCAATTTAGATATTTACTGTCTGGTATAATTTCAGATCGTCTGTTTTTATATTTTTTCTCTCCGAGCATGTTATTTTATTAAATTCAACAAAGTGGTTGATAATATGGAAAGCATATTTTGTCGTAAATTCTCTAAAGTTGAAATTTTAATGTTCATTATATTTTCTTTGATCATCATCATCATCATCATCACCATCGTCTTCCATTTCTGCCGTCAAGCGGCGTGGGGAGGAATAATTTGCGTTCCAGCGCCCGGTGGGCGGCACTGGATAGTGTCATTCCGTGTGGTTGTACAATGTCTCTGATGTCGTCAATCCATTTTCTTCTTGGACGTCCTCGTGGTCTCGTCGCAGATGATCTTTGATGTAAGGCCAGTGATGGTAGTTGCTGATGTTGCATTCTCACGACATGGCCAAACCACTTGATCTTCTGCCTTTCAATAAATGTGGCACAAGGTGTTGATCCCACAGTCTGTCTGATAATAGCATTTCTTACTCGGTCTCGGATTGTTAAGTTGGCAGCTCTCCTCTGGCATCTCATTTCGCAGGTGTTGATTTTGCGAAGGTGTAAATTGGATAAAGTCCAGGTTTTGAGATTGGTAGCATAGGGTTGGTGTGAATATGCTGTTTATTATCTGTCCATAAGTTTTTCTGCAATTTATATTTCTTTAATCACAGAAATATAAATAGCAGAAACACTCTTCGAGCGACGGAAATAACATGTTAAATAAATTAGTGTTTAATAATTTATGCTCATAAAAGTTAGTTGCATGTTTTTTTATATAACGTCACTATCAACCCAACATTTTCGGTTTCTTGTGATTTATTATGCAATTTTTACTTCCAGTAGTTTGCCATTGCGTTCTGAACGGCTAGCGCTCATACCATAGATATCAACGCAAAGCCGTCTGTTTCCAAATCGTCTGCAGCTGAATTCACACTATCCATAATTCAAACTACGTTATAAACTCTTCAATTTGAAAGCAGATGTCTGACACTGCGCGCTACGCACCCAGCCCATCCAATCTTGTTTCTCTAGTAACGTGTGGAAGCTTGGCAGGCATGTGCTATCATATATTACTGTTCTTTGAAATAATGTCCAGCCATTTCATTTTCAGCACAAGAACAAATTCGCATTGTATTGATTGGCGCCCACAGAAATGGAACAACAAGTAGATTATAAGAGGACGCGCTGTTAGCTGCGTGTCCTTTAGAGGATGTTGCAATCAACCCCAGCGTTTATATGCGGTTTGTGATTCACTAGGCGATTTGCAGTTCACTGGTTTTCTATTGCTTTCTAAACGGCCGACGTTTCATACCTTAACACTGATAACAGGGGAATCTAACCCTCGGGCAACATCCGTCCAGTGTACTTACTGGGCTTAGCAGGCGCGTGGGACTCGCCGACGTTCAAAGCTAG
>JACEFZ010008930.1:77500-185000 GCA_014155875.1 Cepaea nemoralis | reverse complement strand
TGAGTTCTTCTGAAACTCGTGACGAGTATTTTCCCTATAATGTTATTTTCTTAATTCCTCTTCCATTATTGTTGTTGTTGATGTTGTTGTTGTTGTTTGTTGTTTTTTGTTTTTTTTTTCGTTTGTTTATTTTGAACTAAAACGTAGTTTATAAATGTGTTACTACTTCTGGTGCACTGGTCTGACTTTTGCGTGTATATTAGCATTCCCTTTTACCAGTTTCCCTCGTCATCAGGCTAACCCACTCCGACTTCTGAGGTACTTTAATTTACGTCCCAAAGTCAAGGACGAGAAGTCAACATTTTAATTCATCTAATCGGTTCAGGGGTTGAACCGACTACCTCGCCATCAGCAGTTCAAAAGCTATGGCTGTTGGCTTGCCGAGACTCCTGTCTTTTCCACTTTTTACATTGGGCAGTGAGGAGCATTTTGTGTGATATTCACTGACACAGGAACGGAGCATAATGGGAACGACCCGTTGCCATGAAGTTGGAACCGCGACTAACTAACTAACCTGTTCTTTTGTATGGATGTGAAACATCGACACTGAGCAGAAAAAGCTGAAAAACATCTAACAGCAGTGGAAATGTGGTTTCTGGGGAAGATGCAAAGAATACCATGGGCAGACAGAAAAAACAATGAGCAAGTCCTACAATAAACAGATGAAAACCGGAAGCGGATTAGAGAAATTAGACGTAGACAATCACATTTGTTGGCCTTGTAATGAGAAGACATAAAATAGAGAACTCTGTGAACACTGGCAAGATTGAGGGGGAAAGAACAGGGGGAAGGCAGAGAAGTAAACATCTGAATGGCTTGGCCACGTGGCATGGTCGAGACAAGAACACAGAGTTGATCCACGACTCTGGTGATCGTGTGAGATGGCGATACATGATCACCCACGCTTCTCGGAGTGGCACATGATGATGATGATTTTTGTATTTTTATTATACTTTCCCTGTTAACAATATTAACATTTTTCTTGCGGAGTTTAGATTGCTGATAACATAAAAGGTATATGTGTACTATGTTGCGTACTTCCGGGTATTAACGATAAAGAGATTTCCGGTTTTATTTCACCTGTGTCAGACTGTCGAATCTACTTTGAAGTTGGCGGGATACCATTCCATTGATCTCTCTGAGGGTATCTTAAATTCTGCCCCATTGTGACAACGTGAACCAAATCAAATAAAAATTGGAACGCGACGAATTTCAGATTACGAAAATATTATTCTGATGACATTATTCTAATAATGTAATAGCCAGCGTGTCACAAACCAGTCCTTTCTGTTATTGAAACAGTCCACACATCCTCTCTTTTTTACTCTCTCTCTCTCTCTCTCTCTCTCTCTCTCTCTTTCTCTCTCTCTTTCTCTATCTATCTATCTATCTATCTACCTATCTATCTATCTATCTCTACAAATTGTGCAATTTTTCACTCTTATATTCTAACTGGTTGCTTTGTCCTGACAAAGCTATTTAGTATCTGTTTAAACTCTCTCTCTCTCTTTCTTTCTCCCTCTCTCTCTCTCTCTCTCTCCTAATTTCCCCAGCCTCACTCTTACATTCTGCCCCGTTGTTTTCTCCTGACAACATTATATGGCACCTGTTTAAACATTCTCTCGCTCTCTCTTATTTTCTCTCTCTAACTCTCTCTCTCTCTCTCTCTCTCTCTCTCTCTCTCTCTCTCTCTCTCTCTCTCTCTCTCTCTCTCTCTCCTAATTTCCCCAGCCTCACTCTTACATTCTGCCCCGTTGTTTTCTCCTGACAACGCTATATGGCACCTGTTTAAACATTCTCTCGCTCTCTCTTATTTTTTCTCTCTCTCTCCCTCTCTCTCTCTCTCTCTCTCTCTCTCTCTCTCTCTCTCTCTCTCTCTCTCTCTCTCCTAATTTCCCCACCCTCACTCTTACATTCTGCCCTGTTGTTTTCCCCCTGACAACGCTGTTTCGCGTTTGTTTACACATCCTGTGATTACTTCCTGCCACATTAAACTCCATGAAGAAGAGCACGCGCAACAGGCGGTGTCTGATAAACAGACGTGATCCCACCCCAAGCAAATATTTCGGGACTTTTATCAAGTTGACATTCTGGAGGCGGGTGGAGATGTGGCGGTGGCGAGATGGGAGGAGGGTTGAGAAGTAGCGGGAGGCAAGGGGAACATCTGGCTAGTGGTTGCCACGCCTCGTTCCCCTGCTGAATGTTTTTCTGTACCTGTAGAATATAATAGCACTAAATGCAACCTTTTAGAACATAACAGCACTATATGCATCCTTCAGGACATAACAGCATTAAATGTGCCATACAGAATATAATAACACTAAATGTACCATATATAATATATAACATCACCAAATATTACACAACAGTACTAGCTGTATCATAAAATTTAAAAACCACGAAATGTACCATATAGAATAAAACTACACTAAATGTGTCATATAGAATGTAACAGCACTAAATGCACCATATAGAACATAACAACACTAAATTTATCATATTGAACATAATAGCACTAAATGTATCAAATAGAACTTGATAGCACTAAACGTCCTAGGGTACCACTGCAGCGACCACCACCCTTGCAGTATATTGGTGGAGAAAGGCAGAATCAGGCAGCACAAGTCAACGGTCAAGCCTTTCCAGTATGACTGTACAGGGCAAGACGTGGTGAGTAAAATAAGGCGCAACAAACGCAGACAGCTTCAGGGCAAGTAAAACAAAACTGGAAGCAGACGCCATGGTGGAATTTGAAGGTGGAGAACGCCTGGGTGGATAAGCACAGTGCTGTAAGGAAATGGCAAAAGGCCAAGAAGAACAGAGTTCCCCATTCTAATCCATGCATGCACTTAGAAAGAGAGATACACACAAAGTAAGCCATTTAAAAAAACTGGTTAAGGAGGTTAAAAGTGAAAAAGGGGCAGAGGTATGTCAAAGAGTAAGCACAGACAAGTCACTAAAATTGTTCTGGCGACTACATACAAGCATGAGTGGGGTAGTCAAGAACAAGAGAATTTCTGACTTCCAAGGCGCTGACCTCATCTGGCAGAGGACTGACGATAACAAGGGCAAAGCTCTCTTCGAACGATATCTAGAGCAGAGCAACCAGACTAACATGAGCGGCCGAAATCTTGCCAAGGACGTCACCTCAGACAGGTGCAAGGCCCAGAACATTTCGGATGACGATGCAGTGACAGTGAAAGAAATAAAGGCTGTCCTTCGACGATCAAAACACAGCGCTCCAGAACCAGATGGCGTAAGATACGATGACATCAATAGGTGTACAGACAACGAGCTAGAGAAACTAGCAGACATTTACAACAACAGTATAGGGAGCGCTAGCATAAAGAAGGAGTGGTTACACAGCTATCCGATTCCCTTGCCGAAGCCTGGCAAAGACCACACAAAAATACAGGGATATTGAGTAATAACCATGCAGAAATACAATAGGCAAGCTGCTGAAGAAGTTAATTGCCAGGAAACTATCAAGCCAGCTAGAGAAGCAAGGTGTTTTCCCACCTACCCTGGGAGGGTACCGTCTAAAAAGATAAACCTGGACCAATGCAGCAGTTTTTGCCCACGACGTCTTTGAAGGTTTCCACTCAGGCATTGAAACCTTTGATGCAGCGATCGATCTTGAGGACGCGTACAACAGAACACCACTGGATTTCTTAATGCTTCAGCTTCTTGAACTCAAGACAAGTCATTTCCTTCTTAGTTGGATCGCTGAAGCCCTCTTCCAAAAGAAAGTAGTTTTCGGATGAGGCAGTTGGACTTCGGAACCAACAACAATATACCCTGGCCTACCACAGGGATCACCATTATCTCCGTTACTGTTCAACGCCTACACTGTGAGAATCAGCAGCGAGCAGATCACTGGACCGGGGAGGACACTGCCATATGCCAACGATGTTTTAGTGTATCGCCAGGGTAAGGATAGAGATCAGGCTGCTGCAGAACTACAATCCGAACTCAATCGCACAAGTACTTGGTGTGTTGAAGATGGAGCAATGGTCAACCCAACAAAGGAACAGTGACATGGTTCTCTTTGAATATGCATATTGTCAAAATTCCAACACCAACTGTAAATCGGTGTTCACAGACCGTGGAAAGAACGCAGGCAATAAATTACCTAGGGATACCTTTTGATCGAAGCATTGCTTATAATGAGCACATAGACCAGGTGATAACAAAGGCCAAGCGGGGTTTGGCTGCGATGCGGGTGATGGCGGCAGCAAACTGTGAGCAGCGCCATCAATGTCTTCTATACGAGGGGCTGGTCATGTCTGTTTTTGAGTATGCGATAGTGATCTTGACCCTCAGCTGTAAGCAGATAGAAAGGATGGAAAGGATACAGGACGGTGCTATGCGCATTATTCTTCGATGTAGAAGAGATACGTCATGCAGGGCAATGCGCTACCTTCTTGATTTTCCAACCATTGAAGACAGAATACAAATTTGCAGAGCACGTGCCTACCTCAGAGTTAACGCAAACACACAACATCCTCTGCATAGTGAAATTAGGAAGGTTAAGGGCAGCAGGTTAAAAAGAGGAAGGTCGTGGATTAGGTCAAACCGAGGACATTCTTCACCAGGTGTGTTCACTTGAGGACTTAGAACCTGGCGAGCAGTGGGTACAAATGCCAACAGATTTTTGCACGCCAACGAGACAGGAAATGCAGACAAGAAAATCCGGCTGCTGTGGAGGCGGAAGTACAAGCGTTGATTTTCGAGAATTCGTTAGACGGTGATGCTGTCATTTACACAGATGGGTCGGTCGTCCTACATGTGAGAAGCTCATGGGCCTTTACGGCTCAGACCGGAGGGAGAATTGTGAAGGAGGACTCTGGTGCATTTGTTGAGACCACAAGTAGCCTGACTATGGAAGTCACGGCAGTAAGTAAAGCAATAACATGGCTCGTGACACAGACATTCACTAGGGCATGTTTCCTTAGCGATTCAATGAGCATGTTCAAGAGGATAGAGATGGGTTGGATCCGAAGAGAGTGGTTGCTGTCTCTGGAGCGGTCTCGGCTGGCAAAGATTAGTTTCATCTTCGTGCCAGGGCATGCGGGAGTACAAAGAAATGAGCGGGCAGATGAGGCTACTGTGGATGGCGGACGCGCCATGGACCAGGCTGACATTCTGAACGCTCTACGAGAAGTAAAACTTTTGCGAGAACCAAGTGATGACTGTGAATCTACAACCATGGCCAGACTGCGAGAACAGAAAATTAAAAGAGATGTGGCCAAACAAGAACACTACGCAGGAAACCAAAGAAGATTGATAAACCAACACAGAACTGGTGTCGTTAGCCGGTACACACTGCGGGATTTGCCGAGAAGGGGAACCGAGCACTTATGGAGTGAATGGTTCGATGTGCAATGATGATGATATGTCGACTAACTAACTAACTAAATTACGTTGCATTCAGAGTCTTTAATTTCACTACAGAAGACCCAAACTGTGCTGAACACTAGAAGCCTGGTGACATTCAACATAACTCACTGAAGTGCAATAAAAATAAAGAAACCGACAACTGAAATATATGTATCCATACATGACATGTTAACCATGGACAGCTTTAGAGAATTGCAAAGAGGGATTAATCAATACATCATCAGAACACAAATTCCAATATTTGGACTCACTCCTGTAATGTAAAATATTACAAATTTAACTGATTCAGTTCGAAAAAAGTAGGTGTGGATCAAATAAGGTGCACAATCAAATGAACAAGTATTCTAATGTAAATTTCTTCCATTCACTGAACATTAAAAATGCGGAAGATCCCACAAAACGTACCAAATAACATGATAACCATAGCAGGTCCGCATGGCCGAATGGGTAAAACCGCGTGTTTTTAAAAATCCGGTGTGCTGATGCCGAGGTAAGCGGTTCAACCCCTATACCGGACAGCTGGACTAAAATGCTGGCCTGTCGCCCTTGACTTAGAGGAGTAAATTACATGTACCTCTGAAGTCGGAGTGGGTTCGCCTTATGGCGAGGGACACTGTTAATAGGGAAAGCTAATCCACACGCGAGATTCAGTCCATCAATACTATAAATAGTGTGTATGGACTACGCTTGATTTCAAAGCGAGCGAGCGAAAAAAAAAACAGAAAACAATGATAACCCTAGTAGGGCGAAATATCATTCCTCTGTACAAATGAGAGGTCTCACAAGCAATATATTATCCTTCGGCAATTAATTAATTAGGTAAGTTAATCAAAAACTGTAAATATGAAAGCCACACTTTATAGAATAATAAAAATATAACACAACACATGTCGCTGATGGTAGCGAGGCAGTCGTGATTATCAATCGAAAACAACATTCTCTTGTCTGAAAATAATATCGCCTCTGTGCATCTCTTCCGGGTCTAATACAAAAACTGCCAGCTCACAACACAGGGCCTAAGATTACATTAGTCAGCCTTACATCTGAAGTTATTTGTGTTATCAATTACCGGCCGACAAGGCAAATGATCTCGCAGAAACGGGCTACTTCTCGTTGTTATTTTATGTTCGTCTATTAGTTTAACATAACAGTTGTATGGTCTGGATATGTGTTTGTGTAGGTGAGGCGACGAGGAAGATAGAGAGTCGCAGCATAATAATGTAACCTATTATATGTATATCTCTCACACTTAAAATTCCAAAGTATTACCTGCATTAGAGTCGTCGTAGTTTGCATATATATATATATATATATATATATATATATATATATATATATATATATATATATATATATATATATATATATATATATATATATATTTATATATATATATATCTATATATATATATATATATATATATATATATATATATCTATATATATATATATATATATATATATATATATATATATATATTGTGAGCAATAGCACTCTACTGAATCCATTACCCTATATGGACAACAATCACATTCGGATTAATAAGCCTGCGAGGGTAAACCCAGGACTATGATTCTGAGCCGGTGATGGACCCTAACTATAACTTCTCCTTGAAATTGAACTTGGTAGGGGTAATGGTGAAATAGAATCGAAACTAGTGGATGTAAAATTACCTACTGTTTCACAACTAGCCAACAGGAGTCCAATGTGACTACAGCGTCCTGCAAGGAAATCCTTTTTATTACATCATGCATCAAGATTAATGCACCAGAAGGGACAGGATATACAACGAACTTCAACATTTACTTAAAGCAGCGCTCTGTAGAATCTGGAAATCCAAGTTTCTTTCTCTTCATACCCTAATTTTCCCGAATGAGAAATACATCCACGGGTATTGGTGTCACTCACAGAAGTAGAGGAAAGAAGTAGAGACTAGGGGATAAATTAGGCAACATAAATATTTAAAAAAAACTATAGTGCTATAGTGCCTTTAATGGGAGTTGAACCTGTCGCCTTCACATGATGACAGCGATTTGTTGTGTGCTCCAAAGCACGGCCAAATTAATCCCCGACAATTTGGTTTACTAATATTAACTCTTTCTGTACCACACGTGTCTCTCCATTGCTTCCATGGCTTGTCTAACGAAATTATACTTTCTTACTTTATTTTGTCACAGAAGTCGTTACTTATATAACTCATTCTATCAGAACTGTTACTTTAGCTGCTTCTGTCCCAAGGTGTCAGTATTGTAACCATTTCATGTCCAAATATCCATCAACATTATCTTGAGGTTTCTCCAAAGTTGTGGGCGGTCATGGTTCGCGATCTTTACGATAAACAGTCTTTGATCAAGTCCTTGTTCTTGTCCCATGTGGCCACTCCACCCATGTATTCTTCTCTTTGTATAATCCTTGTTCTTGTTCCATGTGGCCACGCTATTCATGTATTCTTCTCTTTGTCTACTACTTGTTCTTGTCCTAGCAAGTTTGCCATTTGTCACTAAATTTCCAAGTTTATTTCTCTTCAAACCATGACATTAAAATCTTGACTGTCTATGTCTAACTTATAATGTAATCATATTACGGTTTTCTTTTGTTTCTTGAAGAACTGCCTCTGTCGTTTTTCTAACGATCCATGGCATTCTTTGCATTCTCCTCAGACACTAATTTTCACTGCTGTTAGATGTAGGTTTTTTCCCCCTGTTATCTGCTTATTATCCATGTTTCACTTTCGTACATGTTCTGGATGTTAACATTATTTTTGTCAATGCTAAACTCTAATTCGACAAGGATTGCAAATATATCCTTTACGGGACGAAGCAGTTAACTCCAGCATATTTGTCTTTTTGTGATTCCTGAACAAGTTTACGTCCAGTAGTTTGTATATGGTAACCAACGAAAGACGTCTACTTCCAAATCGCCCGCAGCTGTGTTTATAATGCGGTATGCAGGATTACGAAATGTATTCGTAACGTCTTCGCCACAAATCCGGTAAATATAAGCCTCTCTAAAGTAGAACTCATCAGTACAGGAAGAGTCAAAATAATTAACAGTTACGGCTGGAGAGACTAACAACTGCGCCACCATTCGGGCGATATGTATGGACGCATTCCTTTAACTGTTACCTTCCTGAAAACGTACTATAACCTTGTTATACACATGACGCTTTCAGATGTCTTTTTTAAAGAAACTCCGCTGTAAATCATGAAACCTTTAATGCAGTCAGGTGTAATTTATGCTCATGATAAACCACACTGTACCAGGTATTTTATTCTCCCAGAGTTCAATTACCAGTCTGGCACTCCCTTTTCCAGCTCCTGTCTTCGTTAATCTCTGCTCAAACACAGCGGAAACCATGCCGCGATGAGCGATCTCATGGCTGTTTGGTTTGTCATTTTGAGAACCGAGTAAAAATGTTCAAATATGAAATTCTTCACAGCATTTAGCTATATTTCCAACTGACAAAGATGTCGTCCTGAAGGGTGAATTCCACGATGAACCTCTTTTGTTGAAAATGAAAATAAACTCTGCAACATTTTTAGACTTAAGATTTTCATAACGTTCAATGCAACTCGGAAATGACAACTGTTTGAGGACATGTGCATACTTGCTTACATTTAATGAATGGATTCCAACACAAGCAATAGGGGCGTGCTTGGCTATGCAGATCCCTAAACAAATGAAAGAGGCAAGTTTATTGCAAATATGTCCATGGAACTGAGATTGATTGGGAGGCTTCATCATGCTCAAGAGTGATAGCTACATTAAAAGGCGAGAGCCATATTATGCAGACTTCTTCTGCTGCTATCTTTTATCTCCGTTGAAGCATAGCTTCCCCCCCCCCCACCCTCACCCCTATTCCACCCGTCATCTCACGTCGAGCTGTCCTATCTATTGCTATTTCCAGCAGCTTCCTCCGTGTCCTCCCTATATTAATCATCTATGTACCTCAGGAGTCGTAGTGGGTACGCCTGATGGCGAGGGACACTGGTAATAGGGAAAGCTAATCCACACGCAAAAATCAGTCCAGCGCGCTAGAAGTAGCAGCACGCTCGTGGATGAGCCAAAGAACAAAACATAAACATTTATATCTCTAATTCTCTTCTCCGAGTTTTTTATATTTTCCCTGTCATTATTATTTTAAGGTTGCTCTCTACTTGAAACAGTTATACTGTTATCAGGCTGTTTATGTGCATGACATATCCATAGTCAGATTCTTCTTCTCTCCTCTTGATTCACTGGTATTTTGTCTAGTTCTCTATTTAAGCTCCACGTTGTTGATTCCCTTATACAGCTCCACAATGTTGATTCTCTTATACAGCTCCACAATGTTGATTCTCTTATATAGCTCCACAGTGTTGATTCTCTTATATAGCTCCACAATGTTGATTCTCTTATATAGCTCCACAATGTTGATTCTCTTATACAGCTCCACGTTGTTCGTTCTCTTATACAGCTCCACAATGTTGATTCTCTTATACAGTTCTAAGTTTTTGATTCTCTTATACAGCTCCACGTTGTTCGTTCTCTTATACAGCTCCACAATGTTGATTCTCTTATACAGCTCTAAGTTGTTGATTCTCTTATACAGCTCCACAATGTTGATTCTCTTATACAGCTCTAAGTTGTTGATTCTCTTATACAGCTCCACGTTGTTGATTCCCTTATACAGCTCCACGTTGTTGATTCTCTTATACAGCTCCACGTTGTTGATTCTCTTATACAGCTCCACGTTGTTGATTCTCTTATACAACTCCACTTTGTTGATTCCCTTTATCACGATGTTCTTGATGATAAGTGCGTGATATGGTCGCTGTCTAGGTAACGATACTCCTGGTGTGTCAATTGAGCTATCTAACTGTCTTACAATATAACTCACCCCCGCAGTGCACATTCACCAGTCATTCAACAAGATTGAGTTGGCGCACATAATCCTTTATTGCAGAAAGAACACGGACAAACGGAACATAACTCATTATCCAGAAACAATATAATCCATAGAATATCCATATCCTCCTCACAACTTAACGCGCACACATCACTGTCTTCTCACGGCCTGCTTAATCTCAAATTCACAAGATAGGTAATCCAGCTCCTATCCACAGCTGGACCTCACACATCACAACCCACACACTGGGTCTAGTCTCCGCTAGCTATCCAACCCACTTTGGGTTCAGGCCTCCACTCACTATAAACCCACTCTGGGTTCAGGCCTCCATTAACTATCCAACCCCACTTGGGTTTTAGGCCTGCATTCACAACTGGGAGAACAACACAACACAAGATCTGACCCACAGTCAGTCTAAAGCTCCCACGTCCTCGACAACCGATCCGTTCGGCGCCAAAACATCAACTGTCCTCAAGTCCTCTGACTTCACCCAGAACTAAACTCTCTCTCTCTCTCTCTCCCCTCCACCCTGGGGGTCTGCACTCACCCTCACCATTATTTCTCATGGCTGGTTGTTTTTCTCGTAGTCTCCCTACTGGGGTCACTCACCTTACTGTCTCTAACTTTCATCTATTATTTCTCATGCCCGGTCACTTGTTTATGTACTAGCACGGTCATTCTCCTTAATGTCAATGACCCCAGGCATGTGTCACTACCCCATCCTCAAAAGAAAACATCGTTTTCAAATGTTGGGAGACTAATACTTATCAAATATGTGACCCAGACACATTGCCTGGGTAGTCGTAAGTATAAATCCAACTTACTCTAGCTACCACACTAAATAATACATCAAATGCTCATAGTACACTCCCCTATTCCCCACACATCAATACAACCAACTTTACATCTTGTGTACCAATACATGACTAGTATCTCGCATAATAATAATAAACATATCATAGGGAACATAATATCTGTGTACTTGCAAGTCTATTAACATCCTCAAGAAGACACAACCTATTTGTGTACCGACCCTGTATCAGGTGGTTCTTTTCTTGCCTCAAACCTCCACCTATTTCTGTCGATGCTGTGTCTACCCTTCCTGTACCCATGCCTCATGTTTTCTATATCTTTAAAACATCTGTTTGCTAATACTGGTTCAGTGATGTCGTTAACACTCTTTTGAACTGCCTTAACTTTGCAATCTACATATTGTACCGTTACACTGGAGTCTCTGTTTAGTCTGACCTCTTTATTAAATCCTGGCCAATATACCTGGCATCCTGCTCTATGCTGCTTCCGCCTTACTCCTATGTGCCCTGCACATGCCCTATCCTGAGCTGTTCTAGTATATCGGTCTCTATGTGTTAACGGTAATACTACTTGCCCACATGCAGTTCCGCCATCTGAAAACCTGCGAGTGAGACCATTGTTCTTCCTTTCAAAGCACCATCTACCCTTCTTTGATTGCCTATGTCTCACTTTACCACACCCTTGGAAACATTTGTCCAGAGTAGTATCTTGTCTCTGGGAGTCACTAGCACTAAATTTGAGATCCATTCTCACCTGCTCTACTGTACTACCCTTGCCCTGAGTTCCTGTGTCTACTTCACGTGCCTCTTCTTGTTCAGCTATACTCTCTAATTTAGGTTTTCTTTTGGTACCTACCTCGCTACTACTTAAACTATGTTTCTGGTCCCAATAAACTACTTCTTCTTCTGTACAATCTTTAACTCCTGGCACGTTTCCGATGATCAAATCTGCCACTGGTGAGTCTAGAACACACGCTACCACTCTTCCTGTGATATATGGTGTTTTTACTGCTATCACGGCTAATGGGTAGAATTCTACTGTCCCATTAAATGTTATGCATCTAATCTTTTCCCCTGTGTACTCCGAGGGGTTCACTAAACTTTTTCTAACTCCGATAGACGTACACCCGGAATCTCTAATTGTTAATGCTGGCCTATCATTAACGAAACCATGGTGCATCTTCATGCTTCCACCTGCATGGACTGCTGATCCTGCTTTCACTGTATGACCACACACTAAGACTGGCTGACCATCTTTTTCAAAAAGAGGTTTGAACCCACTACAATCTTCATTGATGATAGTCTCAATCACTTATGCTGCATTAGAATGCTCCGTTTCCCTCATCGTACAATGATAGCTGACATGCCCCTTCTTTCCACATTTGAAACAGATGATCTCCTTCCTTGCGTTACTTGTTGGCTCACTGGATGGTTGTGCATCACACTGTGCTGCCTTGTGTCTCCAGCTCCCACAATTCCAGCATCCGGCATAACTATTTGGACGTCTCTGGAAATTCCCCCTTTTGTATGGGTACCGTCCTGCTCTGCCAAAATGGTTGCCACGGAAACCATTATCTTGAGACTCTTGTTGTTCATACTTCTGTGCTGAATCCACACTTTTCGATCTTGGTCTAATAACTGGATTCTGGTCCTGTTTAGTGTACGCTGCACAGA
Organism: Cepaea nemoralis; assembly: GCA_014155875.1. Classification (NCBI taxonomy): domain Eukaryota; kingdom Metazoa; phylum Mollusca; class Gastropoda; order Stylommatophora; family Helicidae; genus Cepaea; species Cepaea nemoralis. Next base: position 172,225 of record JACEFZ010008930.1, on the reverse strand, counting down.
CTATTTCCTCACTCATTAGTCTACCAATAGAACTGTTTGGATGTGCAGTCATGTAGTTTTGCCCTAACTGTGACATTGTGTCTATGTCCTTTGGCTTACGTTCCTCAAAGAAAGCTACTAAGTTTGTATTGCATGCAGATACTACCTTGTATCTTAACATTAAATCCACTAATTTATTAAAATCTTTCCCTACTTCTGCAAACTTCATCCATTTAGTTAAATGTGTTCTTTACTGTGTTAACAAAATCTGTGAAATCTTGATTTGTCTCTGGCCCTAATTGTCTAAACTTTGTTCTATATCCATGCTCAGTTAGTTGGAACTTTGTAAGCAGACGTTGACGCAAAATAGTGTAGTTGTTTCTTCCTTCCACAGGTAAATTAAACATTTATCTAGGACCTTACCCGTAAGAAACTCGCCAAGTCGCATTGCATACTCTCGCTCTGGAATACCTAACACTGTCGCTGATGCTTCGAATCTTCCCAGATAAGATTCAAGATGGTCCCGGTCTGTAAAATATGGCAGTTTTAATCTCTGTGACGACTGCGAAGGTCTTCTGCTTTCCTCACTTTGACCCTTCGAAGATAGTTCTAGTTTTCTGAGTGCAATTTCCGCTTCCATCTTAATCTTCTCTTTCTCGATTTCCACCGCATTTGTTTGTTTTACCTTTTCAAGTTCCATTTGTGTGTGTCTCTCTTCCTGTAGACGCTTTTTTACTATTTCAGCTAACTTTACTTCCTGTAGGCGTTGGGCTTCAGCTAACTTTTCTTCCTGTATGCGTTTGGCCTCGAGTTCTGCCTGTCTCTGTTTTCTTTCGGCTTACCTTTGTTCTCTTTCAAGCTGTTATTTGTTCATTTTGCTTCTGCATACTCCTGTAACTCTTTACCCTTCAGGCCTAACCTTTCACCTGCTTCAATATATTCCATTAAAGTAGGCATCTTGTACTTGTGGACACGTTGCTGTCTGTCAGCCAACTATAAATGTAAAGACTCTGCTGCTAGTCTTTGTGTACCTTCCCTAAGTACACCACCACTCCCTGTGTACGTAAATTCGTAGTGCTAAAATATCACTCTGTACTCACCCAGTCACTCTATAAGCACTAGGTAGTGAGGGGAAATATCACCTATACTCCCTCGCATATATCTATAACAAATAGTTGTATAAAATTTCTGGAAATATTGTTAAACATACATATAAATACATATACAAACGAATGGATGATCCACACTAAGTGTTGCTATAAAACGCTAGACGCACAAGCCAAGTACACGGAGACGGTGATCACAAAGAAATAAAGCACAGTAACATCCACAAGCTTGTGTGAAACGACCACAGTGCGCGTAATAATATATATATAACTGACACAGACCACTAGACAGTAGATATGACGAAAGATCACAATAATAACATATATCCGAACACAACAAATATCATATGTAAATATAACGAAAAGAAAGAAAGAAAAAAAATATATCCTCAAAATATACACAGATCTGACGTTAGACACAAAAAGGCACGGTATATTATCCAGGACCGACACTGCGCCACCGCAGAAGCAAACAAACCGACCTTTCGATTTAATTCCCAGAAAATATATGGTGCACCTAAGACAATTCCTTTTTGCTCTGTCTCACGACCTTCGTGAACCAACACAAAAATCTCCTACTCCTGACAAACACTGGACCACATACAAATAATTTCGTAACAACCGAAAACAATATTTATAAGACGATGAGCAGCAAACAAAATGTCCAACTGGTTGGCCGACAAATATGTGCCTATTAATCCGTCGCCACAAGTTCGTTTTTAATAATTTTTCACAATATGCTGGGAATGTATATTGGTAAATGTTCCGAAATGTCTACGACGCTAGATTCCAAACGACTTGCTGTTTTGTCGAGTGGTCACTGAATTTCACGTGGTGATCACAAGTTCCAACTGTCGAAAACGTTGACGGTAATAGTAATTATCCAAAATGTTCTTTTTACAACTGTATGAAACCATGCTCGCGGAGCTGCCACGTCATCCTTCGTTGTCAAAATGTTTGCTGATTACAGAGTAATGATCACAAAGGGATTCACAAAGACGAACATAAAGTCTGGTTTCCTTCAAAACAACCTTGTTTTGTTCATTCACAATGAGTCATCTTGACCACTATAGGCCGTGGAAATTTCCTGAGTATATTTTACTCCATCCACACCCAACTCACAATGTCACCTCAATTTCTCTTTATCACCTTGAGTGGAAAAATCCTTAGTAAACACTTTCCACACAGCCTTCTCAGCCCCAACACGGCTGCTCTCCTAACTCCGTGGAAAATCACACTTTACACCATTAACCCGCCCCAACTCTGGCTGCGGTGGGGTACTGTTACTACCCCCTTCGGTCACCCCTCCCGGTGAATCAGCAACTGTCAGTTTTCTCTGTTCTCAGTACTCTACCTGTACTGTCCACTGGCCTTGGCCCTCTGTCAATCCGATTTTTCCGTGGAGACTCACAATTTCCACCGTCCTCCCCCGTCGTGTTACCTGTGGTGAAATTCTTCACCTGTCGAGCTATCCAACTGTCTTACAATATAACTCACCCCCGCAGTGCACATTCACCAGTCATTTAACAAGATTGAGTTGGCGCACATAATCCTTTATTGCAGAAAGAACACGGACAAACGGAACATAACTCATTATCCAGAAACAATATAATCCATAGAATATCCATATCCTCCTCACAACTTAACGCGCACACATCACTGTCTTCTCACGGCCTGCTTAATCTCAAATTCACAAGACAGGTAATCCAGCTCCTATCCACAGCTGGACCTCACACATCACAACCCACACACTGGGTCTAGTCTCCGCTAGCTATCCAACCCACTTTGGGTTCAGGCCTCCACTCACTATAAAACCCACTCTGGGTTCAGGCCTCCATTATCAATATGAAACCCACTCTGGGTTCAGGCCTCCATTAACTATCGAACCCACTCTGGGTTTTAGGCCTGCATTCACAACTGGGAGAACAACACAACAAAAGATCTTACCGCAGTCAGTCTAAGCTCCCCCTTCTTCGACAACCGATCCGCTCAGCGCCAAAAACATCAACTGTCCTCCAGTCCTCTGACTTCACCCAGAACTAAACTCTCTCTCTCCCCCCCCCTCCACCCTGGGGGTGTGCACTCACCCTCACCATTATTTCTCATGGCTGGTTGTTTTTCTCGTAGTCTCCCTACTGGGGTCACTCACCTTACTGTCTCTAACTTTCATCTATTATTTCTCATGCCCGCTCACTTGTTTATGTACTAGCACGGTCATTCTCGTTAATGTCAATGACCCCAGGCATGTGTCACCCTTATACAGCTCCACAATGTTGATTCTCTGATACAGCTCCACATTGTTGATTCTCTTATACAGCTCCACGTTGTTGATTCTCTTATACAATTCCAATCGTTCTATCCCAAGCACCCCACAACTAATGCACGTTTCTAATTGACCGGCCATTGTTTCAATCGTAGACGTCGACGTAGCAGAAAGGATCAGCGCGCGCGTTCTTAAACTCCCTGTGCGTTGATGGCAGTGTTTGTCGTTAAAAGCCTACATCGGCATTCAGTTGAACTTAAACGTTGATTTTATTAGTTCAGAAATCAATGGCAAGCTACTGAGCGTAACATTCCCTACGAAATCAACTTGGGTCTGACCGTAAAGACCCGCGAAGGACAAGCAAATTTATTTTATTTGTTGAGTCGTTCCCCTTATCTATGTTCCATACAGCAGCACAGATTCAAAATTAGGTTCTTTTTTTTTTTCATATCCTATATACAAGACATCGCTGTCAACCCCAGCACTGTTGTTGTTGATAACTTGGCAAGTTTACTGTCAGTAGTTTGCCATTGCTCTCTGAACGACTGGCTCCCATACCAACACGTTATAACAACGCGACACGATCTGCTGCCAGATGAGTCACAGCTGCGTTTCGTACGCCTGTTAAGCGGCCCGCTAACTGCGTTCGCAATCCTTTGGCCACGGAGACACATTAGGGTTACGCTGATTTAACATTAGGGTTACACTGATTTAACATTAGGGTTACGCAGATTTAACATTAGGGTTACACTGATTTAACATTAGGGTTACGCTGATTTAACATTAGGGTCACTCTGATTTAACATTAGGTTTACACTGATTTAACATTATGTTTAAACTGATTTAACATTAGGGTTACACTGATTTAACATTAGGGTTACACTGATTTAACATTAGGGTTACGCTGATTTAACATTAGGGTTACACTGATTAACATTAGGGTTACGCTGATTTAACATTAGGGTTACGATGATTTAATATTAGGGTTACACTGATGTAACATTAGGGTTACGCTGATTTAACATTAAGGCTACACTGATTTAACATTAGGGTTACACTGATTCAACATTAAGGTTACAGTGATTTAACATTAGGGTTACACTGATTTAACATTAGGGTTACACTGATTTAACATTTGGGCTACACTGATTTAACATTAGGGCTACACTGATTTAACTTTAAGGTTACACTGATTTAACATTAGGGCTACACTGATTTAACATTAGGGCTACATTGATTTAATATTATGGTTACATTTATTTAACATTAGGGTTACACTGATTTAACATTAGGGTTACACTGATTTAACATTAGGGTTACGCTGAGTTACACTGATTTAACATTAGAGTTACACTGGTTTAACATTAGGATTAACATGGCTACGTTTTGTGATAGTTTTATTTTCATGTTACTTTCACAAATTTATGTGTGCTTCAAAAGCTCCTCTTGCGCTGTGTATTCTTATATTAATATCTCTGTCTGTTCTCCTTTCCTTGCCTGAATTTCTAACTAAATAAATATATAATTCCACTTCTTAAGTTAAGGTTTCACCAAGAGAGGCCATTATACGCAATTAAAAGAAAAAAAGATAAATAGTGTTCTTCTGTAATATATTGAATATATAGACTCTGGGGAATTTGGTTAACTACTGGAAAGATGAGCGGTGAAAGAGTCAGGGGCAGACCGAGATAAATGATTCTCTGTGGTCAAAGGCGATGGATGGTATGGGGGATATCATCAGCTGAATAATTCACAATAAAAAGTATAATATTTGTAGTGAGGCACGAACGCCATTTTGAATAAGCACGTGATGATGACGAATGATAAAACGTTAACTGAATGTCTTTTACAGGACGTCGCAATCAATCCCTGCATATTTTGACTATTTGTGATTTACTAGGCAATGTTTTTGTGCAATAGTTTACCAACGTTCTTACCTTCGAAAACAACGCAAGACAGTCTGCTTCCAGATCGTCTGCGGCTGGTTTCGGAACGCAAACTCTCTATGTCGGAGAATTGTGAAACGCTACCCCTAGCCACAGCACTGGCCGTGATAAGAATGATAAGAATGATAAGAATTAGTAAAATAAAAAAGATAATAATAGCGTACTTACATACGTCATGTAAGGTATCTGGAATGCTGTGGCCATGAGTCCGGCTGGCTTGCAGTAGACATCGGGACCAATAAAGGCAGATACCTGATTTTCACAGTACAAATTAGCCATCTCATTGATCGCAATAGGCTCATGGTTGGCAGCGTCCCGAAAGGTCCAGTTAAAAGTGACCGGAATTCTGTCTTTGACTGCTATGCGGTTTAACTCATCAATGGCCAAGAAGAAGGCTCCTCCCCAGAAACGTCCACTGCCATGGTTGGTAACGCTGGTGAGGAAGGCAACATTGATATCAAGTGGTGTCATTTCCTCCGGGGGAATCGGGGGTTCTTTATTGTTGGAGATGAACTCGAAGTTCTTGGTGTAGTTGCGTTCTTTGTAAAAGATTCTGGATTTACATGATGGAGATTCCACAGTCTTCGCCGAAAAGACAACAGGAAGGCATATCATTAGCATTAACAACATGCTTTTAGAAAACGCTTTTAATTCGTTCATTTTGAGCAGATCATACAAGAATGGACGTTCCCACTTCATTTTACTATATTTCAGCTATGAGTTATAGAACAGTTGATAATTTTGCCTGCAGTGCTAATGTCCATTTACCATTTGAAGTCTAATTGTTTGTATTTTAACTGTTGTTTATTATATTTAACACATTTATTTCATTAACTTTACTAGCATGTCCAGATCATTGCTGGGAGCATCAAAGATCTCTTTCACTACTAGCAGACTGAAGTTCATGTCCTCAGAAATTTAAGCATTTGCATTGACACAAAGGATGAGTTCCCCAGAACGATGATTCCTCCAGTGTCTGTTCTGATACGTTGCTATCCCATGGCTCGGCCCTGCAAGCTTACATTGGCCTCATCATGGCGTCTCTCTCTCTCTCTCTGTAAGAAAATAAGAAAAAGTAAATGAAAACAAAATATATAAATCAATCAAACCTTGGTTAATATTCGTGTAAATTTACAGTATAAGGACACCCCTGAATTAACACTCTTCCCTTATCCACTCATGGTAAGTCGGGAGCCTGTTTTCTTGGAAACCTCTCAATGTATACTCTCCACTGATCCACTCATGGTAAGTCGAATTACTGTTTTCTTGGAAACCTTTCAATATATACTCTCCATTGATCTACTTATGGTAAGTCAAATTACTGTTTTCTTGAAAACCTTTCAATGTATACTCTCTTTGATCCACTTATGGTAAGTCAAATTACTGTTTTCTTGGAAACCTTAAATTATACTCTCCCTCAGATTGACTGATTGTGAGTTGGATGCCTAATTCTTGTTAAACGTCTCATTTCTTATTATCCCCTGATCCACCGATGCTGAATAAAACCACTGTTTCGTTAGAAAACCTTTGAATTTATACTCTTCCTACTAACGACGATTGCCTGAAAGAGTCTGGTGACACTAGAACATCATATACAACAGTTAGACAGTGACAAATAGCTTTCAATTTCTTTGGTCATGTGATGAGAAGAGAGGCATTTGAGAACATCGTGATGACTGGAAAGACTGGAGGGGAAGAGAGGCTACATGGATTGAGACGGTGACATGGGGGAATATCATCAGCAAAGTTGATCCGGTACACCAAAGACCGGGATATGTGGAGAGACATGAACGCCTACGCCAGCTGGCAGGGCACTCGATGATGATGATGATGGATGATGATGATGATGATGATGATGATGATGATGATGATGATGATGATGATGATGATGATGATGATGATGATGATGATGATGATGATCGACGGATGATTAGTCTGATGCTCAATTTCTTGAATAGTGATAATAAATAGGGGTTCCTTCGTGCACATTGTGCGCTTTCAAGATCCATAAGTATTTGAATATGGCAAAATAGTATGCCGTAAATTGCCGTTGCTGTGACAAAATTCCTATAAACTACCCATAATATAATATTTCTTATGTTAGTATGGAGACAAGGGAAAACTACCACATCATCATCCAGTGGCTTGTCCCCCCCCCCCCACACTTCGCCATAAGAGTCTTTCGAAACATATTTCTATCAATACCCAGATGCCCTGCTTCTGTTGCTAGCAAGTGTAGATTATCTATCACATTTGGTATCCATCTAGACTGGTCTTCCTCTTCTCTCCGCCTCCCCAGATGGCAGACTGCGATTGAGACCGGCCGACAGATAGTTGTTGGTTATGGTCTGAATTACATGATGTTAGACAGAGGAACTTTCTAAAGAAACAATGGCTAATGTCACTATCAAGAAAGAAAGTAATGGTAGACGAGCTTCTTTGCAGATGGCAAGAAAAATATAGCTGTCAAAAACAATGGATGCTAGAGATATCCTATTATCAACTGCCAAATATATTATAACACATTAAATTGGAAGAAATACCAATGACAGCACTCCATAAATTCCTCAACAAAGTGTCTATGAGCAAGTGGTAGAAGACTTTCTCGAAAATGTAACAATTGTCTTAAGAGTAAATACTTGTCTTGTAAATATTAATGAATTAACGCTGATACTGATTGAGTGTAAGTCTGCTGCTCCGATGCATTGAGGCTGTGTGTGTATGTGTGAGTGTAACTGTGCTGCCCCAACACATGGGGGGGGGGGGGGGGGAGGGGGGGTTGTGTGTGTGTGTTTGTGCATGTGTGAGTGTACCTGTGCTACACCAACACATGGGAGTTGTGTGTGTGCATGTGTGAGTGTAAGTGTACTGTCCCAACACATGGGAGTTGTGTGTGTGCATGTGTGAGTGTAAGTGTACTGTCCCAACACATGGGAGTTGTGTGTGCATGTGTAAGTGTGCTGCCCCAACACATGGGAGTTGTGTGTGCATGTGTGAGTGTAAGTGTACTGTCCCAACACATGGGAGTTGTGTGTGCATGTGTGAGTGTAAGAGTGCTGCCCCAACACATGCGGGTTGTGTGTGTGCATGTGTGAGTGTAACTGTGCTGCAACAACACATGGAGTTGTGTGTGCATGTGTGAGTGTAACTGTGCTGCCCCAACACATGGAGTTGTGTGTGCATGTGTGAGTGTAACTGTGCTGCAACAACACATGGAGTTGTGTGTGCATGTGTGAGTGTAACTGTGCTGCAACAACACATGGAGTTGTGTGTGCATGTGTGAGTGTAACTGTGCTGCCCCAACACATGGAGTTGTGTGTGCATGTGTGAGTGTAACTGTGCTGCCCCAACACATGGAGTTGTGTGTGCATGTGTGAGTGTAACTGTGCTGCAACAACACATGGGGGTTGTGTGTGCATGTGTGAGTGTAACTGTGCTGCCCCAACACATGGGGGTTATGTGTGCATGTGTGAGTGTAACTGTGCTGCAACAACACACGGAGTTGTGTGTGCATGTGTGAGTGTAACTGTGCTGTCCCAACACATGGAGTTGTGTGTGCATGTGTGAGTGTAACTGTGCTGTCCCAACACATGGAGTTGTGTGTGCATGTGTGAGTGTAACTGTGCTGCCCCAACACATGGAGTTGTGTGTGCATGTGTGAGTGTAACTGTGCTGCAACAACACATGGAGTTGTGTGTGCATGTGTGAGTGTAACTGTGCTGTCCCAAAACATGGGGGTTATGTGTGCATGTGTGAGGGTAGGTGTGCTTTATGTATACACACACACACACACACACACACACACACACACACACACACACACACACACACAAAACCATGCAGCACAATCACGCAAGACAATGAGAGGAATCATTTCTCCGCCTAACTTCTCGCAACGCATACAAAACTCGATAGTAAATCGGTTTTATTATAGGATGACATTTGCCAGTCTAGATCAAGGCTTCTAAAACTGTTTTCACTGGCCACGGATTTTGACAAGACTACATTATTCGCACACCCCCCCCCCCCCCCTCCCCATTCTGTTAAAAATCGCTTGAAGGGCAAGATAATAGACTTCATTGCTCCGAGTTTTCCCCCATATGACTCAGTCTCCTTTTTTATGGCGTCCAACGAACTCCGTACCTCAAGCGACGACCCTCAGAGGTCTATATTAAAATTGTACTCGTGAACCGAAGGGCGTAGCCCGCTATCGAACCCACAACCTTCGGAGCGCAAGGCTGACGGCTGAACCACTTCACCACTCTTCACTCTGTTATGAAGTCGATAAGTGCCTCAAGTAGGTTCAAGGCCATTGAGTGCGCCTTAAGGACTTTTGTACACATGATATAATACTCATATTTGTATAAACCAATCGGCTCTCCAGGGGTCAAGGGGTCACACCGGCCGCTTTCACTTCCTGTGACATTTTAGGCTGAGGTTGACCGGAAGTCCTGGTCAATTGTAAAAGTCCACTACGTGGTGAATTCAAACTGATGGCAGTCCGACAGGCGGGCAAACGTATAACCACTACTCATGACAGTCGGACAGGCGGGCAAACGTATAGCCGCTACTCATGACAGTCGGACAGGCGAGAAAACGAAGAGCCACTACTCATGACAGTCGGACAGGCGGGAAAACGTATAGCCGCTACTCATGACAGTCGGACAGGCGGGCAAACGTATAGCCGTTACTCATGACAGTCGGACAGGCGAGAAAACGTATAGCCACTACTAATGACAGTCGGACAGGCGGGCAAACGTATAACCACTACTCATGACAGTCGGACAGGCGGGCAAACGTATAGCCACTACTCATGATAGTCGGACAGGCGAGAAAACGTATAGCCACTACTCATGACAGTCGGACAGGCGAGAAAACGTATAGCCACTACTCCTGACAGTCATACAGGCGAGAAAACGTATAGCCACTACTCATGACAGTCATACAGGCGAGAAAACGTATAGCCGCTACTCATGACAGTCGGACAGGCCGGCAAACGTATAGCCGCTACGCCATCGCAGCTGCCAGGTACCGAAAATAGGCGTATAATTACATAATGTATAGACTACATGAAGCATAGTATGTATAATAAAGCAAAAACTGTTCACTAAAGCACATAATGTACAATAAAGCATAGACTGTACAATAAAGCATAGAATGTACAATAAAGCAAAGACTGTTAACTAAAGCACATAATGTACAATAAAGCATAGACTGTACAATAAAGCACAGAATATACAATAAAGCATAGACTGTGCAATAAAGCACAGACTGTACAATAAAGCAGCATAGACTGTACAATAAAGCATAGACTGTACAATAAAGCATAGAATAAAACATAAAGCATAGACTGTTCAATAAAGCATAGACTGTACAATAAAGCACAGAATGTACAATAAAGCACAGAATGTACAATAAACCACAGAATGTACAATAAAGCATAGATTGTGCAATAAAGCATGTAGTGTAAAATAAAGCATAGGTTGTACAATCAAGCACAGAATTTGCAATAAAGCATAGAATTACAATAAAACACATAACGTATAATAAAGAATAGAATTACAATAAAACACATAACGTATAATAAAGCATATAATTACAATAAAGCACATAACGTATAATAAAGCATAGAATTACAATAAAGCACATAACGTATAATAAAGCATAGAATTACCATAAAGTACATAACGTATAATAAAGCATAGACTGTACAATAAAGCATATAGTGTATAATAAAGCATAGGTTGTACAATCAAGCACAGAATGTGCAATAAAGCATAGAATTACAATAAAGCACATAACGTATAATAAAGCATAGACTGTACAATAAAGCACAGAATGGGCAATAAACCATAGACTGTACAATAAAGCATTGAATGTACAATAAATCATATAATATACAATAAACCATAGACTGTACAATAAAGCATTGAATGTACAATAAATCATATAATATACATTAAAGCACAGAATGTACAGAATATGTAACAGTGTATAATACTCCATCCCTGCTTTGGGAAGCCTTCATCAAGATATGGCAAGTGCGGATATAGGCTGACAGCTGAGAGAAGAAAATCTTAAAAACATTGCCCATTCATGTGAATGCATGGCGTTTCAAGACGCATACATAAATGGTCATTACAGGAACTGGTCAACTAGACCTAATTGAGTCATAAATATTTAACCGTTGACCGGAAAAATGTCGTAATATCACATTAAACTTGACAATGAATAAAAGAAAATGCAAGAAGTGAGAGGAATCATCTTTTCAAGAACGCGATTGCAAATTACCGCGGATGTTGTGACGTAGAAGTCATCAGCACTAAATAAAACAGTAGCATAAAGAGATGGACAAACAAAAGTCTAACAGAATCTGCAATCAAGGCGCGAGACAGTGTTGGAGATCAATTTCAGCAAACTGTCATTATGGAGACAGCATCTGGTTGACCGGATGACACAAAGGGCAATGAATTAAAATTATTGGGTGAAAAAAGCTCTAATACTCGTAAATTTGAAACTCTAAAAGAGTTCAGAAGAGGTATGTTGTATTGTCTTGTGCATTTTTGTGCCGTATTAAACGTAGAAATTTTTAAAAATCTATGATATATATTATATACTTTGAGGGTCTGTGGCTAAGGGCTTACGAATGGAATGCAATTGGCAACCCTGCATACAGCGTTGGAATACACCTGCCGACAATGTGGAAGCAGATAGCCTTGCGTTGGTTTCCCATGCAAAGGTTTGAGTACCAGTCGTTCAGAAAGCAATCGCAAACTACTGAACGTAAACTTGCCAGGAAATCACGAACAGCCAAAAATGCTGGGGTTGACTGCTGCGTCCTGTAAAGGATATGCTATGCAACTAACTTTAAACTGAGCCGTGTTGCACATGTTTTTTTTTATATAAAGGTCCTTTTCCCACGCCTAAGGCACATCTAGCTTCTCATCTCATCTCATCATGTTCCTCTTGTACCTTGCGGTGTCGAGGTGAAGTATAAACAGCGGGAGAGTGCCCGTTTATGGGCTTCATGTATTGATATTCCCATGGACTCGGTTATTCCCTGCGTCCATCGTTTACGTGGTCGGCCTCTTCTGTACATCATTGCTTGTTGTGGTATACGGTTAGTTGGTAACCTACTTGCATGGCCAAACCATTTGATTTGCTGCCTTCTAATAAAATCTAGTGCAGCTATAACCCCCAATATAGTCCTGATTTCTTCATTTCTGATCTTATCTCTTCTAGACACATTGAGTATTCTTTTCAGGAATCTCATTTCTGTTGTTGTGATTTTTTTTTTCTCTTTTTCTGTCATTGTCCAGGTTTGGCATTGGTAACATAGAGTTGGTAAGAAGACTGTGTTGTAAAGTGCTTTCTTAGTAGTTATTGATACATGTTTGTTCTTTAGATTGGTGCCATTTGCCCAATGAGTTGGTTTGATTATTGCATCTATTTTCGATCTCATCTTCTGATTTGCCATGTGATGATATTATACTTCCTAGGTACTTGAAACTCTTTACAACTAGCTTATGGAGCTACATTTTCATTGACCAGACGGAACTCGGTGTGCGATGAGGTCGGTATCACACCGCCGCCTTGACTTCCAGACATTTGATGGTAGCCACTTTAGGCTGAGTCCACCTGAGAGCCCGTGTCAATTTTTATAAATTCGGCACCGCCCTGATGCGGATCGCACTCAAGAGCACAGGTGCGGATCATACCCAAGAGCAACCGGTGCGGCAGGCGAGCGTCTAGCGACTACACTACCGCAGCTTCCCCATGCCTGTTGCCGGTCCCATAGTTCAGAGACCAATACTGAAGAAGGTTGGCTACTAAAGACGATAAAACAAAGAAACTTGAAATATTTTGGTCACTTGAAACGTCATGAAAGTTTGGAGAGAACAATAATGGAGGGGTATATGCCCAGGAGCTTGTCTCCCTGGCCTAGGAGTTAACGTTTTTCTCCGTAATCCCGTATATCCACGTAGGGTAACGCAGCTGCGCGAGATTCGGTAGCGGATCGCGTCGCGTTGGTTACTTACGGGGGTATGTGAGTCGGTCGCTCAGAAAGCAATGGCAAACTACTGAGCGTAATCTTGCCAAGAAATCAACAACCGCGGTAAAATGCTGGTGTTGACAGCGATGTCCTGTAATAGGATATGCTGGGGGGGGGGGGGGGGGAGAGAGAGAAAAAGAAAGACAAAAAATATGCCCAGGAAGAGAGAAAGAGGAAGGCCAAAGAGAAGATGGGTGGTGCAGGATGTGCCAGATGATCTCTAGATTGGTGTATCGGACACAGGATATTTTGCTTATGACCGAGAATTTTCCGGAAGGTTGTTATGGGAGCAGGATTCTGAATGAGACATGCTGAATGAATAATGAATGAATGAATGAATGAATGAATGAATGAATGAATGAATGAATGAATGATCGAATGAAAGAATGAATTGGCAGTTGGTGGATGGTACTATCAATATTCATCCAGCTTCCTTCACTTCCCAAGGCATGTTTTGGTTCTCATGTTGGGCTGGATCCACCCGAGAGTCAGGTGAAATTTACAAATCCGAGTGGATGGGGATAGGTACGAATGAACAACCGCCGTGCTAGCCATTGCGTTACGGCGTCTCCCTGAATAAATTGACTCTGGTTATAATTTAAAAGTGGATTAGACAAACGAACGAACGAACGAAAGAACGAACGAACTTTATCGTCAAAGGGTTAAGAATTGGACCGCAGGCCCGGATAACATTTAGTTTAGTTTAGTCGATGGATCAACATCACGACACATAACCGGATAACAATCTGTCCTTCTATCACTCTCTTCATACTTTATTTCATTCATACATCACTTGAGGCTAACAGAGAACAACAACAACAATATAAAAGATATCCATTACAAAGGCTTGGGAAATATGCAAAACTCAATTATACTACATGGCTCACTAATATTAATTATTGATGTGGAATTGTTATTAGCTATGGGGAACACACTGTTCTATCTAAAGGGGACTGGCTGTTATACTAGGGTTTTATTATTATTATTATTATTATTATTATTATTATTATTATTATTAAGAGGGAAGGTAATCTGTACTGAGATAATGTTCAAAGTGGTGCAAATAAGCGAGACTGGGACAGGCTAAGAATGTATGAGACTGGAGGACACATTAGACAACATGAAACTTGAAAGCTATAGTTTCACGCCGGGATTCAAACCTATCACCTCCAAATGACGATAGCACCTCACAGCAGGAACAACTGCAGGTCGACACATGAACAACGAGACACCCCTCATGAGGCTAAGTCATACCACCATTAACGTAACAGCTTAAAATTACAGGCACTAATCACGTGCGCACATTTCACCAGAAGAAAATTCTGTCCTGACAACATTTCCCAGTCAATTATCCTGATTAAGATAAGTGTTTTTCATTGTTGCTATTTTTCTGCTGATTTATGTTAGAAGATCGTGTATAAGTAGTTAAGTAATTGTTGTTGTTGTTGTTCCTCTTCTTCTCTTCCGTAATTTACCTCAGTGATGAGGGGAGATATAAAGATCTTTTATGCTCTCTATCTAACGCTCGTTGTAATTTCGCCGGCGCTGTGGTGTAGGGCTTATTTCGCTGGCGCTGTGGTGTAGGGCTTATTTCGCCGGCGCTGTGGTGTAGGGCTTATTTCGCCGGCGCTGTGGTGTAGGGCTTATTTCGCTGGCGCTGTGGTGTAGGGCTTATTTCGCCGGCGCTGTGGTGTAGGGCTTATTTCGCCGGCGCTGTGGTGTAGGGCTTACGAATGCAATTTGTAATCCCGCATGCCGCGTTCGAAACATAGCTGGGGGAGATTTGGAAACAGACCGCATTGTGTTGGTTTTCATTCAACGGTATGAGTGATGGTCGTTCCGTTAGCAATGGCAAACTTCTGGACGTATACTTGTCAATGAAATCACAAACAGCCAAAACAACATGCTGGGGTTGACTGCGACGTCCTGTAGAGGAATATGCAACTATTTTTGTAAGTTGGTATTCAATTCTCTAAGTTTGTGCCATCACTCTATCTTTTTCGTGGCCTTCCTTTGTCCTGTATCCATTATATTTCTTCAATGCGGTTTTTTTGTGTCTGGAAGACTGTACCAGGACATTGTCACGAGATGGCCAAATCATGTAATCTGTTGTTCTTTAATGACGTGCATGACTGGTTTCAGATCTCAATTAATCAAGTGTCGTCTCCACAATGAAGGTTAGCTGTAATGGATCTCCAACACTGTCTATCTCTCGCCTTGATTGAACATTCTAGATTGTGATGTTCGTCCATATCTTTATGTTATCTCCCCACATGTATCGTTGTCTGCCTTTTCCTCTCTTGCCCTCAACCTTGCCCTCAAGTGTGGTTTTATAAGAGTGTTATGTCTTTTAACGTGGCTGCAATATTTCACGTGCCTCTTCTTTTTTTTTTAAATTTATTTCATCAACTCTCTTTTCAGCCCCAGTTGTTCTAGAACCTATGTATTTGATTGTATTTTGTTTCCAAGAAATACGACATATTCTTCTCTATACCCACATCAAGACCTCTATTCGACTTTCTAGTTGCTTGTACAATGTCCAGGTTTCCACGTCATATCGTAGTGATGGATATACGTAGCATTTGACAATTCTTATTTTTAATGCGTTGTTAATATCTCTGACAGTTTGACAGTTTCTCTAGATGTTAATACGGATTTCATGCTGTTGAAAGAATTTTTGGCCATTCCTATTTTCTTTTTGATTTCTACTTCACTTGTACTATCATCTGTTATTACATGTCCAAGATATGAGAAACTTCTTACTTGTTCTAGTATCTCCTGTTTACTGTGATGTTCATTTGTGAACTTTCCTTTCCACTGCTGATTATCATAGTTTTCGTGTTTTTGGTGTTAATATCTAAGCCACATTCTGCACTATGCCTGGTTACTTGTTCCACTAGGTTTTGTAACTTGCTAGCGTTCTGCTAGTAACGCGGTATCGTCAGAATACCTAAGATGGTTTATGATTTTTCCATTGATGTTAAGTTCAGGCAGTTCAACTTGTTTAAAAATTCGTTCTGTGTATAGGTTGAAGAGGCTTGGGGACAACACGCATCCCTACCGTACTCCTCTTTTTATCTCTATGGCCGGTGAAAAAAATATTTCCGCATCTAATTGACGCCTCTTGTTCCCAGTACGAGTTACTAATAAGTCAGATGTCCTTTCCGTCTACTCCTATATGGTTTCAGATGTAGTCGTCTTCTAATTTCCTCATTCCTAACTATATCTCTCACGGTTATTTCCACCGATCTTCTAAGGCATCTCACCTCTGTTAATGATTTTGCGCTCATTGATTGCAGTTAGTCCTGTTTCCCTGGTCTAGGAGTTTCACAACTTTCACCGTAATCCCGTATACTCTCGTGAGTAACGTGACTAGATATTTAAATTCGCTGGTTAGTTTTATTTTCGACTTCTCTATTTTATTGACAGGATTTCTGACTATCTGCCAATGACCATTATCGCTGTCTGGTCAATGCTTATTTTCATGTTATAGTTCTCATAGTTGGAATTGACTTTATAAACAGATGCACGATAAGTCAAGTCAAGAATCACATAACACGTCTTGTGACGTACTGGGTGTTTGGTCAGAAGTAAAATAAAGGAACATTTTATACGGAAAATGTAGTTACTTTTAAGCTGGCCATCATCACTGCCCAAAACATGTTCTCGTATCCATTTTATGTTGAGTTGACCTGGGTGCATAAGTCAATATTTTTAATCCGCCTCGATGTGAATTGGACCCCTTGACCACCGGGCCAGCAGTCAAACGTCTAGTGCAGTGGTTCTCAACCGGTGGGGAATTCCCCCCCCCCCACAGGGGGAATTTTAGGGTTTCCAGGGGGGGGGGGGAAATTAAGATTATTACAAGATCGCGTTAATACAAGAACCGATTACTTGATATTGTTTTTCTCTTCATACTTTATGGTTCTGTACGTCTCACCCTTCTAAAATTCATTTTATAAAGTAAGTAGACCCACAAATCACGTTTTGTGTATACGTCTAGACTTGTTTTAGTATGTGCTATTAAATTTAGCTTCCATTATTACGTATACTGTGTAGGAGGGTGTGATTTTTGGGTAGCAAATACGAAAGGGGGGGGGGGGGATGACGTTCTGAAAGTATGGTGAAAGGGGTACGGGCCAAATTTTTAGGTAGGAAGGGGGGTATGACGTTCTGAAATATGCTGAAGGAGGGCACGGGGCAAAAAAGGTTGAGAACTACTGGTCTAGTGGGTATACGGTGTATATTTGTATAGACTAATCGGCACCGGTTTGGGTAATGGGGTCAAAATACCGCCGGCTGCTTTTACTTGCCAGAGCATGTGCTAGCAGTCACTGTAGGCCGGGTCAGTTTTAGAAATCCGCCTGGGTAGGGATGTTATGTAACTGGTGCTAGTCATCCTCTTCAATGCCTTTCTACTTATGTCATTATCATCATCAACGAGTGCCGTGCCAGATGGTGAAGGCGTTCAAGGCTCTACACAGATCTCGGTCTTTGGTGTTCTGGATTAACTCTACCGGTGATAGTCCTCCATGCCACCGTCTCAATCAATCCAGCATAATTTCTCTTGGTCTGCCTCTGCCCCACTTCCCCTCGAGCTTTGCAGTCGTCACGATGCTCTCCAATGTCTCTTTTCTAAGCACGTGACCAAAGAAAGCTGCGTGTCTCTTTCTTCTTGTTATATATATATATATATATATATATATATATATATATATATATATATATATATATATATATATATATATATATATATATATATATTGTTCTAGGTTCATTAGCCTCTTTCAGCAGGCATTCGTAGGTAGTTACTCTGGCAGTCCAAGGAATTCGCAACATTCGTCTCAGGAACCACATCTCTGTTGCTTCCAAGTTCTTCCTAATGTGTTCACTTACATTCCAAGATTCATTGCCATACAGCAATAGCACTTCAGCACTCTCTTTCTTACATTCAATGATAGTGACTTATTGCATAAGATATTTTTCATTTTCTGAAATGCAACTTTTCCTTGCCCTAATCTGCTCTTAATCTCTGTTGTGCACCTTCCGTCTACAAGTGTACATTTCATAAAATTCTTTAAAATAGTGTTTGGTATTCATATTTAAAATATTGCGTTGATCCCAAGCCGTGATGAGGAGACAGTCTCCAAGCAACGGTTCAGACTGAAAAGAGTTAAGGTCTGACAAATATTCCTGGCACTTCTGAATTTTGAACCCGGACGTTGCGGTGATAACTAATTGCCCTAATTACTACACCACCAAGTTATTCACATTCAGTGAACGAACAGCGTGGCCGAGAGGATTATAGCACTAGTGTTTAAACATCCTATGCGCTGACAGCAGGGTAGTGGGTTCACTCCACAAACCGGTCAGCTGGGGCTTAACCGTTGACTTCTTGTTCAGAAAGCAGTGGCAAACTACTGACCATAAGATTGCCTAGACATTCGACCTAGGGTGATCGCAAAGAATATGCGATATTTTTGATCGAAAAATAAAAACCTAGTCGCTGATTAGCACTTGCAGCGCCAGCGCGACTACAATACGACAGAAGGAGCTACCATAGAATACAAATTAGCGTTAAATATCCGAATATTTTACAGGCGCATGCCTCAACCTTGCAGTTAACAAACAATGAAGGGATCAGCGTACTTCGAATCACGCCCAGACCAGTTAGACATGCAAAGCAATAGAGCTATATTTATAGAACCACACATTAAGAAATTATACAAAGGTCAGTGACCCTTGAATCTGATAGACTCTTTTGCTCTCTTGCAAGCGAAGCGAGTGAGTCAGCATACAGTTGTAAAGCTGATTAATTCAGAATTATTCCGTTTCCTTTTCCTGGTCTGAATAGCCGTGTTTGCATCCGTCATTTAAAGGTTTCCTGTTCTTTCACAAGTGGGATCAAATACTTCTTTCTTGCTTCTTCTTGCTTCTTCTTCTTCTTCTTCTTCTTCTTCTTCTTCTTCTTCTTCTTCTTCTTCTTCTTCCTCCTCCTTCCTCGTCTTCTTCGTCCTTCACAAATGATCATGACCACTCCTTCTTTCATTCGTCATGAAGTGATGTTTGGTAGTTTGCGAGCCGTAGATGACTTATAAGTCCGATGCGGGCCCAAAAATATCTTTAACGGCGAGGGCATGGAATATTCTCCGCAGATGATCGTCCTATTCTAGCTTGTCTCCGCTGTTCAACCACCGTATTTCTGGGTGCCTCACAAGTTACCACACCTGCCCGGATGGATGCACGCCAAGTGATCCGGTCAGTTTGATAGTCCCCTGTGTGTCAAGGTTTATGTCCAAAGCCATAAGTGATGTCTTAAACGTGTCCTTGTAGCATTTTTCTGTCCTCTTTGAAATGTTTGTCCTTCTGTATCTCACCAGAAAAGATTATTTTTGGAAGCCGATGGTCTGGCATTCGGACTAGATAACCTGCCTCGCGTATCTGTGTCGGCATCAGGATTATATCGATGCTGTGGTATCAGCTCTGTATAGAATTACAGTA
Organism: Cepaea nemoralis; assembly: GCA_014155875.1. Lineage (NCBI taxonomy): Eukaryota > Metazoa > Mollusca > Gastropoda > Stylommatophora > Helicidae > Cepaea > Cepaea nemoralis. The sequence continues at coordinate 152,377 of JACEFZ010008930.1, read as the reverse complement.
TCCTGGATCATATCCCACCATTCGATGCTTATTATCGTATTACAAGACTCTGAACATCATTCTCATGGATATAACCCAGAATGTCACGAACTGATAGGGAATAAATCCTGCTAATATTGCGAGCTGAACCCAGAACATTAGTTTGGTAAACAAGCTAACTGGCCAGTATGCCACTGCAGCTCGGTATAGTCAGCCATGCTAGCATCAATGATACTCAACATTACTAGTATGACGAACAAGGAAAAGTTATGATATAATCACTACATGTGCATTTCTTTTGTTTAGTTGTTGTCAAGAGTCGAAGTGTGAGCTTTTGGCACGTTTGGGCGTGCGGATGGACTGGAGCGAGAAGCACGCTTCGGGGTGAGCCCCAGAGAGAAAGGTCTCTCGAGATTGGGCCCTCAAGCTGAGTCCGTGCTTGGGCTTGGACAACTCAAAACGTGAGGCTGGCGATAGCAGACTTTTAGATTGCCGCCGATTATCCTGTTATACTTGAAGGTCTTAGGTGTTAGTTAGAAGTTGTACATGTGAGTTAATCTTTATAAACTCACTTATGACAGTGTAACTCGATTCCTGACAGTTCTGGTTTTATATTTTTCCCAAAGTTCGCATTCTTTCTTTTTGTTCCTGTATTTCTCAACGTCGAGTCAGATATTGTAATATAAAATGTTGAACCAATAAAGATATTTGGGTAGGAACATAAAGGAGAACCACGGAAAGAATAGAGACATTATAAATTCGAATATCGTAGAAAGAGTTTACTGGTTCAGTGCCAAACAAAACGTAGGTTAATACCTCACATGGTACACAATCAAATGAACACGTACAGTAACACCTCGGTTTTCATCGATAATCCGTGCTAAGACAATCGGCAAAACCCGAAACCGACGAAAACAGAGGCAATTATTTCCATATGAGTCAATGTAAATCCAACTAATTCGTTTTAGACGCTCCAAAATACACACCAAAAGCACATTTTTATAGAGAACTAGCTGACCCGGCCCGGCTTCGCCCAGTCCCTGGCGGGGATCTATCTGTCTGTCTGTCTGCTTGTCTGTCTGTCTGTCTGTCTGTCTATCTGTCTGTCTGTCTGACCCGGCCCGGCTTCGCCCAGTTCCTGGTGGGGAGCATTTCATTTAATTCATATTAGGCGGAGGAAGGAGGAGGAGGGAGCAGGAGGGAGCAGGAGGAGACAGGAGGAGGAGGGAGGGGTAGGAGGGAGGAGGAGGGATTAGGAGGAGGAGGGAGGAATGAGGGGAGATGGAGGAGGAGGAGGGAGGAGGAGGTAAGAGGAGGAAGAGGGAGGAGGAGGAGGAGGGAGAAGGAGGAAGGAGGATGAAGGAGTAGGAGGAAGAGCGAGGAGGAGGGAGGAGGTAGGAGGAGGGAGGCGGTAGGAGGAGGAGGGGAGAGGAGGAGAAAGAGGGAGGATGAGGGAGAAGGAGGAGGAGGAAGAGGGAGGAGGAGGAGGGAGAAGGAGGAGGGAGAAGGAGGAGGGAGGGCCCCAGACTTGTCCTAACTCGCATCTTCGCAGTGCCTAGTAACACAATGTATGCCAGGACACCTCTTGAATTTTTCAAACCATAATCTGCTGGCCTTTCAATCACTAAGTACCTAGCATTCGCCCTAGTCATTTTTTTAATGAGCTCGGCATACATCAGGCTGACCTTTTAAAACATGATTGCCTCCGAAACAGAATCGCCATCTAACTGTTTTTTATTTATACAAAATTAATAATAACTGTTCGACATTTTCAATTGTTTGCGATCTGTGTTTCGTTGGCACATTCACGCCTTTCGCTACATTAGCCTTCTTTATTGCTTCTTTTTTTCGCCACAGTGGAATTTATCGTGGATGATGACTTCCCTTAATGCCGCTCTCGTTTTTTCAGTGTTTTACTTCGTCAACTTGATCTCGATCGTGTTCCTCACCGTCTTCTTCGAAGGACTGCTGGCTCTGGAAACTTTATTTGGTCCCATGATGGAGTTAACGGGAAAGGGTTAACTTTAGCAAGTGATGCTCACACAACGAGAAACAACGCTAAACTGACCAGAAGAACGCGTGGGTACCTTTGTTTTAGCAAATTTAGCAGCGAGGTCCCGTAGGCAAGTCGACGAAAACCGAGGCAACCGACGAAACCGGAGACAAATTTTTCGCGAAAAAAAAATCGACGAAAACCGAAATCGACGAAAACCGAAGGCAACGAAAATCGAGGTTTGGCTGTATTATAAAATAAATTTCCGATCACTGAGCATTGAAACTGTGGAAGATACCACGGAGAATGGCGGAGAGGGGAAAATAACACTAATACTGTAGTGTGGCGATATATAGTCCTTATGTCTACATGGGAGGTCAAATTTGCCGATATATGATCGTTCAGCACTGAATCAATTAAAGTTCTACGAGAAAAGAAAAAGTCGAGAGAAGGGGATGACGTGGGAGGGAGTTTGATGAAAATCAGGAGAAGGTGGAGAACAAGAATGAAAATAATTCAGATGATAATGGTATGTTTTAATTTGATCCGTCATATCTCCTGAATCAGTTCTCACATTACATACCTTCACAACTCAAAGATGAGGGACAATCAACTTCCATTAATCACTGCAACGACTCCACAATGTCTGCCTCCTTCACTGAAATTCAAATTACTCTAATATAATTCCGGCAGAGGGCAGCCTCATCTCTTGACCTGTAATCTGTTTCTCCTTCAGTCCTGTTAATTTCCCTTCTTCAGTTTTTCTTGTGAATTCTTCAAAGCCGTTTAATTATTGTTTCTGTTGTCAAATACGCGTGCCTTTTTTTGTAAAACGAAGGCAAAGGACCCTTTCCGACGCCATGGTGCGTATTGAATAATTGTTTCTAACCACATATTTGTATAGACAAGGCGTCGACAACCTACGGCATGTGTGTCAAGCGTGGCAAGTGAACCGATTTTCAATGGCACCCTGTGATAGTTGAAATACAATGCGCGATTTCGTTTTTTCTTTTTTTAATGTATTTTTGATTATATTTTTCAGTTATTCGTGTTCTTACATACCTTTAAAACAAATGTTATTGGATATTGGTGGTAAGAATGTAGATCTCTTGCAAACTAATTAAGTGAGTGGATCAACAATGACTGATCTAGTTCTATTTACTCCCTGCCCTTACCTTTCCTTCTGATCACCCACAATGCTAACTCCATAGTTCTCACGGCTGTCGAAGACTTATGCCGGTACTATCCTTTGACCGTTGGACAAAAGTGGATGTCGATATAAGGTAATAATCTGCAGTTAAAACGACATCAATAAAGGCAAAACCTATCATTAAGCTCGTTACAAGAGCTTAATGCAAATTAATGTGGATTCATACAACAAAAGGATTGTTCTGTTTATGCTTGATGCTGTGAAATCGTCTATTGCTGTAGCCAAATGCGCAAAGACACTATCACCCCAAACAACAGTTAATGCTTTGAAGCTCTGAGGGGACAAATAAAACCATAGATATCTCTAGCAACAAACAAACAAACAACGATGTTGGAACAAAAATAAAGCTACCGAATGTAGTTACAAAATTGTTCTGCAATATATATATATATATATATATATATATATATATATATATATATATATATATATATATATATATATATATATATATATATATATATATATATAATATATATATATATTATATATATATATATATATACCATATTGATATATTGTCTGATCTAGAGATCCTATTTCAAGATGTAGATGATCAATGCGAAATGATGAAGAATTCAATCAGTTGTGCAGCAGAAAAAAACTATTCCAAAAGTAAAGAAAGTGGGCCGTAAGACATGGATGACTGAAGAAATTTTACAACTAATGGAAACAAGAAGACAGAACAAAAATAATCCTGTCAAATATAAAGAAATTCACAGAAAAATGAGAACCTTATGTAAGGAGGCAAAAGAAACATGGCTTGAGAAAAATTGCAGAGAAATTGAAAAACAACACAACAGTAACAATGCGAAACTAATGCACAAAAGAATTCAGGAGCTTACTAATCAAAGAACACGTACATCAGCAGGCTGCCTAAAGACAAAAGATGGAAGAGTCATAATAGAAAAAGATCAAATCTTACATGAATGGTCAGATTACGTGAAAAACCTTTATGACGATAACAGAGACGAACAGTATGATGTTCAAAATAATAATGAAGGACCAGAAATTTTGAAGATGGAGATTCAGAATGCGCTTAACCATATGAAATCTGGCAAGACCCCCGGTTCAGACAGCGTCACAACAGAAATGATTAATGCTTTAGAAGAATATGGAATAGATAAAGTTACCAGTCTGCTTAATACAATATATGATACTGGAAATATACCTCAGGAGTTATGTAATTCTGTATTTATTGCAATCCCAAAGAAATCAGGAGCCTTGGAATGTGATCAACATCGAACAATTAGTATAATGAGTCACATCACGAAGATTTTGCTAAGAATTATCATGCAAAGAGTTAGGAGGAAAATACAACCTGAAATAGGAGAAGAACAATGTGGGTTTGTAGAAGGCAAGGGTACAGTAAATGCTGTGTATATACTGAGAACCATAATCGAACGTTCTATAGAAGTAAACAAAGACCTACACCTTTGCTTTATTGACTACACAAAGGCTTTTGATAAAGTGAGACATGTCAGCATGATAAGGATGCTTGAAGATCTACAAATTGATGGAAAAGATCTCAGACTTGTAAAAAACATATATTGGAAACAACAAGCTGCCATAAGAGTTGATAATGAAGTAAGCCAATATCAGCCTATTAAGAGAGGTGTGAGACAGGGATGTGTAATGTCTCCAGATCTGTTTTCCCTGTACAGTGAAAGTATTTTCAGAAATATTGAAGATAAGGAAGGAATCAACATTGGGGGACGATGCATCAATAACATTAGATATGCAGATGATACAGTCTTGATTGCAGATAATGAACAGGACCTGCAAAATTTAGTAGATGCGATTGTTACACACAGTGAACAACTAGGGTTAGAATTAAATTGTAAAAAGACACAGATTATGGTTGTCACTAGGAAGAACGAAATACCACAATGTAATATACAAGTAAATGGGAATATTCTTCAACAAGTGAATAGGTACAATTATCTCGGAACAGTAATAACATCTGATGGGAGATGCCTTGAAGAGATTAGAACAAGAGTCGCCATGGCAAAAGGTAGCCTTTAGCAAGATGAAAAACATACTGACCAATAAAAAGATGTCAATTGAAACGAGAAAAAGAGTGTTGAGATGCTACATAGAACCTGTACTTTTATATGGATGTGAAGCGTGGACAATGAGCAGTCAGGCTGAAAAACATCTGATGGCTGTGGAGATGTGGTTTCTGAGGAAAATGCAAAGAATACCATGGACAGCCAGAAAGACCAATGAACAAGTCCTTCAAGAAACAAATGAAGATCGTAAATTGATTAGAGAAATTAGACGTAGACAGTCAAAATTTTTTGGGCATGTTATGAGAAGAAATGGATTGGAGAACTTGGTGACAACTGGTAAGATCGAAGGGAACAGACCAAGGGGAAGACCTAGAAGCAAGTACCTGGATGGCTTGGCCTTGTGGCATGGTCGAGACAGAAACTCGGAGCTGATCCACGACTCTGGTGATCGAGTGAGATGGCAGAACATGACCGCCCACGCTTACCGGCATGGCACATGATGGATGGATATATATATATATATATATATATATATATATATATATATATTATATATATATATATATATATATATATATATATATATATATATATATTGTTTTTCAAACACTGAACTTTCTGGAGTAACAAATGTACATACAAGTATGTCAGATTTATAATAACATTTCACAATAATGGGTTGAGAACGTAAATTTTTCAGGAGATAATATTTGTATTCGTTCCCATTTAAATTAAGGTACTGAATCTTATATATAGAATGCAATTGCTATCTAATGAATAAGTAACATGTTAATCCGTCCATCCATCATGTGCCATGCCGATAAGCGTGGGCGGTCATTTTCTGCCATCTCACTCGATGACCAGAGTCATGGATCAACTTTCGACCATGCCACGTCACCAAGTCATCCAGGTATTTACTTCTCGGTCTTTCCTTGGTCTCTTCCCTTCGAACTTGCCAATCGTCACCAAGTTCTCCAAGTCATTTCTTTTCATAACATGCCCAAAAAAATGTTGACTGTGTACGTCTAATTACTCTAATCAGTTTATGATCATTTTTTTTCTTGTTTTTTTAATGACTTGTTCATTGGTTTTTCTGTTAATACAAGATCACATTAATTTGATTACATGGTTGTTGCAATATACAAATCTGGTAGACACAGTTTGACACGCTGAGTGACTCTGCATTATTACATCTACACTTATTCTTCTTTTGTCCTACTGTTTCTGTCGTGAAGCGTCGCAGAGAGAAAGCAGGTGTATTTTCGCAGCGTTGGGATGAATAAAACGCCCATTAGCTACTCTTTTGAATGCATGTCGATTTTTAGATGTTTAAGGATAGGTGCAATTTGATGTTATTAGCGTTCCGTATTTTCGTTCTGTTTCTCTCTCTAATCGCACATGCTCTGTGACCACACTGCTCAGACACTGCGGAACAGCACGACAAGAAGGTTACTAATCACTGTTATAAACCAGTAGTTACTATATAGGTTTTTGGTCAGTATCAATTCGGCCGCCTATTTTTGCCAGAACAATTACTGGTACCCATTTTGTAGGTTTTAGTTAGGCTGTATCCATCTGGAAAGCTGGGTAAGTTTTGTAAAAGTCCCAGCCCTGATGGTGATTTGAACACATGAACACCGGGTCGAGAAGTAGCGGTGCTAGGCATGGTGCTACAGAAGCTTATCCCCTTTTATGTGATCCGAGAAATTGACTCATTGGTTGTCATCCACTCTTGTAGGCTGTAGTAATTACAGTGTTATCAACATTATGTTTCAACTCAGGTGCGTAAATGCTAACAAAATGTATAGATAAAGATATGACAATGAAGATGAAGATTATACGCCAATGAATTTGCATATGGTGATCTCTCTCTCTCTCTCTCTCTCTCTCTCTCTCTCTCTCTCTCTCTCTCTCTCTCTCTCTCTCTCTCTCTCTTTCTCTCTCTCTCTCTCTTTATTTCTTTCTTTACTTCTTTCTTTCTCTCTTTATCTATCTGCCTCTCTTTCTCTCTCTTTCCTCTCTCTTTCTCTCTCACTATCTCTCTCCCTCTTTTCCCCCTCTCCCTCTCTCTCTCTCTCTCTCTCTCTCTCTCTCTCTCTCTCTCATTCTTTCTTTTTCTATCTCATGTTCTCTCTCTTGAAGGGTCAAATATAAGACGGGCCTGCGTACCCCATTAGTGAAACTTAGAAAGTCCTTTCGTACGTTCTCTTTTTTTCTCACTCTCTGTATGTCTCTCTCTCTCTCTCTCTGTATTTCTTTCTTTACTTCTTTCTTTCTCTCTCTCTATCTATCTCCCTCTCTTTCTCTCTCTTTCCTCTCTCTTTCTCTCTCACTATATCTCTCTCCCTCTCATTCTCTCTTTTTCTATCTCATGTTCTCTCTCTTGAAGGGTCAAATATAAGACGGGCCTGCGTACCCCATTAGTGACACTTAGAAATTAAAGTCATTTCGTACGTTCTCTTTTTCTCTCACTCTCTGTATGTCTCTCTCTCTCTTTCTCTCTCTCTCTCTCTCTCTCTCTCTCTCTCTCTCTCTCTCTCTCTCTCTCTCTCTCTCTCTCACTCCCTCTCTCTCTCACTTTCTCTCTCATTCTCTCTTCTGAGATGACAGAATTCAATGACAGAATTCGTTCACAGCCACACATTCACAGCCGCACATTCACAGACGCACGTTCACTGACGCATGTTCACAAAAGCATGTTCACAGACACATGTTCAAAGATGCAATTTCATAAATGCACGTTCACTGACACATGTTTGCAGACGAACTTCGAAAAAAGACATATTCATAGACAAATGTTCATAGACACATGTTCACAGACACACGTTCACAGACGCACGTTCACACATACACGTTTGACATACACAGGTTCACAGACTCACGTTGACATACACGTATTTACAGACGCACATTCACAGACGCACGTTCACATACGCACGTTCACAGTTACACGTTCACAGTTACACTTTAACAGTTACACGTTCACAGACACACGTTCACAGTTCATGTTCACAGTTACATTTTCACAGTTATACGTTCACAGTTACACATCACAATAACACGTTCACAGTTATACTTCCACAGATACACGTTCACAGTTACACGTTCACAGTTACACTGTTCATCAGACGCACGTTCACAGTTACACTTTCACAGTTACACATCACAGTTACGCACGTTCACAGTTACACTGCTCATAGATGCACGTTCACAGTTACACGTTCACAGTTACACAGTTCACCTCATAGATGCACGTTCACAGTTACACGCTCATAGACGCACGTTCACAGTTACTACGTTCACAGTACACATGTTCACAGACACATGTTCACAGACACATGCACACAGATACATGTTCACAGACACACGTTCACAGACACACGTTACCAGTTACACGTTCACAGACACACGTTCATAGATGCAGATTCACTGACGCACGTTTACAGACGCATGTTCACAGACGCAAGTGTATAGATGTATGTTCATAGATGCACGTGTATAGATGCACGTTCACAGATGCACATTTAGAGACGCACGTTCATTGATGCACGTTACAGGGCGCACTTCGATAGACACGTGTTTACAGACCAACACTTACAGGGAATCGTTCAAGACGACGTCCTACTGCACCTTCAAATGATGGCTACGGTAGCAGTGTGCTACATTACAATCTGACTGAGAGAGCACGGATCAAAGAGTCAAACCAGCGCAGCCACAATATATACAACAATTCTGAACTGGAACCTGCGGCCTAAAAGTGCACCGTATTGTCTGCATGGTGTCTGGGGATTCCGTGAGAAACTAGAGTTACATTGTTGATCAAGGCATTCTACCATTAATCTAGCTTTGTTCATGACCATAAATGTATTCGTTTGGGATATTAATGTCGCAGCTTCCCTTTGCCTTTTACATCTTTACTTTTGTAGGATCTAATGCTTATACAAATTTTGGTTATAAATTGTTCCTTAGTTTGTGTTGTTGTTGTTGTTTTTCAAAGATATCCTACGTTGTATTGATTTCCATGTTTTTAAGATGTTGTGTGTTTGGTTCGGCCATCTCGTTAGAATAGAACCACATCAACTACCTAGCACTGCCGTTACGTGAAAGAATGTCTGATACAAGAGCAAGAGGACACCGGAGAAGAAAATGGATTAGCGACATCAAAGATATTATCCAAGCACGTTGAATTACGCTATCCAGTGCCATCCATCGGCCGTTGGAATGTCAGTTGTTCCTCCTCACGACACTTGACCGCAAAAGTGGTTGATAGTGATGATGATGACATATTTCTTGAGTTTTACCATAATTGTATTAATCAACATTGATTATACGGATCTGCATCTGCCCAGGGATGTATTTCTTCTATTGCCTCACGTCATACATCCTTAAAACTGTCAGCATAGTCTGCAGGCCGTATTATAGAAATTACAATTATAAATAATCGATTGACAAACAATCTATACATAGAACGAAAGTAGTACTATAGAAAACAAGAGAAGAACAACGAGGGGTAGAAGATGAGTCCTCTTAAGGATTAGTTCAATTCACGACCATCAACAGAAAAGAGAAACATCGAACAAAAGAAACGCCAGCGAAAGAAATACACTGGAAACATGCAACTAACTTACAACCCCAATTATAGTGTGAAGTTTTAATGACTGTGTGGTTTTTGACAATATTGCAGGTCCAAGTTTTGTATTCACCCTCTGTAAAGTTCATACAACATAATACGTAGGTAAATACAAAACTTGGATCGGCAATATTTTCAAACACTGCACAGCCATTAAAAATACACCATGTATAATCTTGTTACAGATTGAGCAGGATAACTTGATTATTTTTTTTATTTGGCTCGCTTTGAACTCAAACGTAGTCCATACACGCGCTACTACTTCTCTAGTGCACTTGGACTGATTATTGCGCGTATGTTAGCTTTCCCTATTACCAGTGCTCCTCGCCATCACGCGAACTCACTCCGACTTCTGAGGTACCTATAATTTACGTCCCCGAGTCTTGGACGAGAAGTAAACATTGTAACTTGATATAACAAAAGAAAGTATTATGTTGCCAAGACCGCAAATAATTACCACCTACAGACAATGGCATCAGCGTCGTTTTAAGGAAACTTGGGAAGTGGCAACAAAAGACGCTCAATCGTTGAGCAGATGTAGATTCGTATCATCATCTGCTGTTAATTAAGTTATAACTTTAAAAATACATAATCATCTTCCACTTTTGCCGTCAAGCGTCGTGGGGAGGGATAGTTGACGTTCCAGCCCCCAATGGGTGGCACTGGATACTGTCATTCTGTGTGACTATACAATGTCTTTGATGGCGTCTGTTCATTTTCTTCTCGGGCGTCATCTTGCTCTGGTATTAGATCTTCTTTGATACAGCGTCAGTGCTGGTAGTTGATGGTGTTGCATTCTAACGAGATGGCCGAACCAAATACATACTGTCCAAAATACAGTGTCATCTACTGCCTATAGAACTGGTGTAGGACACTTGGGCCCCAGGAATTGAGGCTGCCGGCTAGTGCAGATCAGTTGCCCCTGACAGAAAAAATCCACACCTTACCGAGGATTCCAGCCGGAGATTCTCGAAGGAAAACTCGGCAGTCTAGCCATAGGGACTGCCGCTCCTACCATTTAAAAACAAGGAAATCAATACAATGCAGAATATGCGAGAAAAAACTATTAAGGAACAATTTAAAACCACAATTTGTATTAGCATTAGATCCTGCTAAAGCTAATTGACGTGGGGATCACATTTGATTTCTGGCAGCAGATTAAAAGCTTTTGTAACGAGTCGTGAGTATAATTCTTTGGATCGAAAAGGAACGAAAACATGACGCGGGAAATTATTGAAACAATAGAAGAGAGGCAGAATAAGAAGCAGATTTAAATAATAGCAAAACCAGAGCTGAGTGTCCTGCTGTAATGGTTCAGACTTTACGTTGAAAAAAACGTATCCACGGTAGAGGAGGGTTTGATGTCCGTTCGCCACGGGAGGGAAAAACCTGACACAGACCTAATTAATGTGATGGTCAGCTTTACATACCAACAGTGGGTTATTTTATTCCAAAGTTGCTCAGCATAGAACTGTTAAATAATATACAGAAGCTAATGCACTCGTGAAAAGTACAAAAGGTAATATTCAGATGGTCTAGCTAGTGTGGAAGAAGCAGAAGTAGCGAAAGTAAACAGCAGAGACTTTTGGAGCATCACAAATGAAATAGCGGGAAAATATCCATCAACAACGTGGACTGATCAAATTCAGTAATTGAATAATGCTCACCAATAATACCGATTGAATAAATACATAGACTCAAAACTTTGAGGGATTGCTGAATAGACCAGCTATATTAGACCGTCCAAACTCTACCTGCAGAATTGGAACTAGATATCAAATGTGAGAAACCATCTTTAAAAATTAGAAAACTATCGCGCTTCTGAAGAATGGGGAAGCAACTGGTCCAGATGGTATCCATGCAGAGGCTATTAAAGCCAATACAAACACTCCAACTGAATGAAAGCACAAATTACTTAGCACAGTCTGGGAGACCAAAGAAATATGAGCATACTTAAAAGAGGGATATCTATCGAAGCTGTCAAAGAAAAGGGTTTGCAGATTTAGAAAAAGTATAGAGGAATAACATTATTGTCATTTATAGGGAAAATATTAAGTAGAATCATTCTGAAGAAAAACTTAGGGAGGAGGAGGCACGCTTCCAACCAAACAAGTATTATAATGGCCAGATTGTCACATTATCTATAACAATAGAGCAAAGCATTAAAACTAAACTGGCCACTCTGTATTGAGTTCGTAGACTATGACAAAGGACTGTGACAGCACTGATAGTGAATCTCTTTGCAAACTGACCAGGCACCATGAGAACTCACAGAATATTATTAACTTAATATAGAAAACATAAGGAAACATTAAATGGTGGGTTCTTCGTTAAGGGAAATCGCATATGTTTGACATAAGAGAGGGGTGAGATATAAATGTCCTTTTGCCACCTTTATTATTCTTACTGAGTATAGACTAGATAAGGAATACAACAATAACTACCGACAGAAACAGAATTCAGTTGACTTTGATCAAGCACCCTGAAGTTTAACACTCTCCTGACAACATTGCTGTCCTGTCCCACGCTCGAAATCAGGTGAAGAATGAAGAATGACTTGCGCGATGACTTGGATTAAAGTGAGGAAGAGTTGTGCAATTCGTCGACCTCACTCACTCGCTTGAGTCCATCTAAGTCCAGTGACAAGACAAGTCGAGACGACTGGAGACAAATACAGGTGCAGTGGATGACCAGGGCGCTCTACGTGCCTTGCCGTGCTCATTACGTTCCACAACGCTTTGCAGGTAAACGCCGTCTTGCCCGTTGAATCATAACAATCAGATACAAGGTAAATTAAAAACACTTGATAAAAAGTCACAACAGTTCGGTTGAAACTTTCGTAGAAAAAGAAAAGATACAGATAAATAGCATATATCAAACGAATGATAAACCAACTTCCTTGATGAAGGCTCACTTCAAGAAGCGGAATCATACATCAAGCTAGGTAGCAGCAATGTAGACAAAGTTTAGGGAAACAGATAGAGATACTAAAATAAGAATGTCTAATGCAAAAGGAGCTTGCAAAGTAATAAAACAAACTTGTAGACTTCAACAACAAAAATTAAAACTAGTAAAAAAATTTAGAATATTTACCTATAATTTTAAATTAACACCGTTGTATGGAGGAGAAACATAGAGAACGACTGAAACAGTTAATAATTCCCTACATGCATTCATTCATTACCTCGCGTTTGAGCAGAACGGGACTAACATTCTAACATGGCTTGGTAGAAACAGCAATATGGAATTTAGGAATGTAACAAGAAAGATTCTAGCGGATCGACAAATGAGGGAAAACCACTGGCGGTAGATATGACACACGCTGAGAAAACTTGGGAATAGTATAAGTAGAAAGTCCTTTCACTGAAACCTACAAGGAAAACGAAATAAATGGCGACCTTCTTATTGATTTGTTCGCTTGCAAGTTGTCTAAACTGCAATGTTATCTCTTGTATGAATTTAACGGTCTTTTTTAGTTCACTCAGTGGTCCATATAGTTTATCATCCACTGTTGTTTCTCTAGGCCAGAAGGTTTGCCTACAAGATGGCGACCTAAAATTAGAAGAAGAAGAGAACTAGAGACGTAGATGAATAATACAGGGAGGACAAGGAGGGGTCTGTAGGAGATAGCAAAAGAATTGGCGTGGGCTGATGGTTCAGGACCTATGTTCCAATGGGGAAGGGGGGGGGGGGGTTAGGGATTACAGAGCAGAAGGCAGAAAAAGAATCTCTGTGTTTGGAGCTCAGTGCACTAACGTGTTTGCCAAGATGACTTCAATGTCAGTATAAATAATCAATATGTGCTGAAATGTAGAAGAGACGATAGAATCCATATCCGTGAAGACAGTGCAGATATCAACTTTCTGGGCTGGTAAACTGTGGAGGTGTGAGTTACAACATGACATTTGCTGTCCATACGTGAAGCAGTACTAATTGTCAGTGGTCGTGAATTGCCGTCACATGGGTGTTTATAGATAGACAGACTGACTGACTGACAGATAGACAAGCGGACGGGTGGACGGAAGCACGGCCGCAAGAAGACACGAACAGGGAGAATGGCGAGAGACGGGGAGATGGACTGACAAATAGACAAACAGACGGGCGAATGGATAGGCGGGTGAACAATTGGCAGGTAGGCAGACAGGCAGACAGACGTACGAACATGGACGGATAAAATGATTGATTGGTTGGTTGTTAATATATGTGATTAGTTTAGAGATTCATTAATGTATCGATTGGTTGGTTAGATGGTTGGTTAGTTAGTTGGTTAGTTGGTTGGCTAGCTGGCTAGCTGACTGGTTAATTGGGACTGTGCTGGTTGGTTGGTCGGTTCGCTGATAAGTAGGTATGTTTGTTGATTGGTTGCTTGGCTAGCTGGTAGTTGACTGGTTGATTGGCGCTGGGCTGGTTGGTTGGTCGGTTGTGTGATAGGTTGATTGGTTGGTTGCTGGTTCTTTGGCTCGCTAGATTGGTTGTCTAAGTGGTTAGATAGTTGGTTGGTTGGTTGGTTGGTTGGTTGCTTGGTTGCTTGGTTGCTTGGCTGGTTGGTTGGTAGGTGGGTGGTTCCTTGGCTTGATAGATTGGTTGACTGACTGGTTAGATGGTTGGTTGGTTGGTTGGTTGTTTGGTTGTTCCTTGGCTTGCTAGATTGGTTGACTAACTGGTTAGACGGTTGGTTGGTTGCTTGGTTCGTTGGCTGGTTGATTATGGGTGCTCGGGAAGTCTGCGTTTTAACACCTAAGTCTGATGCACTGATGTTTATGTTGTCCAGATCTTGCATCTATCGTACTGAGGCTGATTATGTCGTGCAGATCTTGCATCTATCGTACTGAGGTTGGTTATGTCGTGCAGATCTTGCATCTATCGTACTGAGGTTGGTTATGTCGTACAGATCTTGCATCTATTGTACTGAGATTGGTTATGTCGTGCAGATCTTGCATCTATCGTACTGAGGTTGGTTATGTCGCGCAGATCTTGCATCTATCGTACTGATGTTGGTTATGTCGTCCGGATCTTGTATCTATCACACTGAGGTTGGTGATTAGACTCTCTTTCCGACACAGTAAGAAATATCAGCTTCATGCGGACTGTGTCCTCTCTCCAAATGTAGGAACCATCTGGGTGTGAGAGACTGGTAATAGAACTTTACATCTGCTGAGCGGCACAGAGATCCTTGTAACATTAGCTTGGTAGAGGACTACATCTGCGGAGCGGCACAGAGATCCTTGTAACTTTAGCCTGGTAGAGGACTACATCTGTGGAGCGGCACAGAGATCCTTGTAACATTAGCCTGGTAGAGGACTACATCTGTGGAGCGGCACAGAGATCCTTGTAACATTAGCCTGGTAGAGGACTACATCTGTGGAGCGGCACAGAGATCCTTGTAACATTAGCCTGGTAGAGGACTACATCTGCGGAGCGGCACAGAGATCCTTGTAACATTAGCTTGGTAGAGGACTACATCTGCGGAGCGGCACAGAGATCCTTGTAACATTAGCCTGGTAGAGGACTACATCTGCGGAGCGGCACAGAGATCCTTGTAACATTAGCCTGGTAGAGGACTACATCTGCGGAGCGGCACAGAGATCCTTGTAACATTAGCCTGGTAGAGGACTACATCTACGGGTTGTAGCAGGAAGAGTGCCTCCAAGATACAGTGGTACCTCGGGTTACGAACTTAATTCGTTCCAGAACTCGGTTCGTAACCCGAAACTTTCGTAACCCGGAACATTGAAATCAATGAAATAAAGACAATCCGTTTTAAGATGAAAGAATCGTTCTTTTTAAAAAAAATTAATATCCGATTGTTTACCTGACAAAACACAAGGAATACGTGTACTTCAAGTTTTAAATAAAGAGAAAGAAAACAACCAAATGAATTAAATGTAAAATAAAAAGAGATTTAGTCTATCTTTATTACCAAGAAAACGATCATAGGAAATCTGTTACTTTCTTTGTTATTCTGAATCATTAGTTTCAGGAGTATCTTGTCGCTGTTTTTTGGTAGCCGACTGGGAATGTTTCTGCACCAAGAAACTATCAGGGGAAATGTGTCGCTTCCTTTGCTGGAGAATCTTTCTGAAGTGGGCCATCGTGTTCTCATTCATCACTACTAGGGGCAAAGGGCTTGTTAGCAAGAAGTTTGTTTGGATGATGGTTCACAATTAAGTCTGCGATGTCTGCCCACTTGCTGCACATTTCTTTAATCCTAGCAGTTGAAAAAGACACTGACTCCTCATCATCGGACGACTGCTCCTCTTTTAATGTCTTTAGCTGTTCATTCTGAAGATCCTGAAGCTCATATGTAGAACTGTTTGTACTGTACGCGATCGTTTGTCTATAACGTTACATACACCTGGCTCTCTCTCGCTCGCCTTCATTCGTAACCCGAGGCACTGTTCGTTACCCGAGACATAAAATTTTCGAAGTTGTTGTTCGTAACCTGAACTGTTCGTGACCTGAGGCATTCGTAACCCGAGGTACCACTGTACTAGTTTGTTTGATAAGTATCTATGTCGACTGTCCCTTCCAGTCATTAGTCGTTAGTCGCAGCTCGAGCTTCAAGGCAAAGGGTCACCTCCATAATGATCCGTCCTATGCCAGCAAATGTCCCAACCAGATATTGTTCTAGCTCCTATTTTATGAGGCTACCCGGCCCAAAGAACCACGTAGCCACTAAAGAGCACAACACTCTACTTCCAGGGTCATATGAATAGGTTCGACAGGAGGGGGAAACTAATCATCACTTCAGCGAGGCGAATGGACCTGGGTTGTAATGGGCAGAATTTTTTGGTTTTGATTGGAATACGTATATGCAAGACAGCAAGCTATATATATATTATATGGCCCCTGGAAATGTTAGGGATATCTATATATATATATATATATATATATATATATATATATATATATATATATATATATATATATATATATATATATATATATGTGTGTGTGTGTGTGTGTGTGTGTGGGGGGGGGGGGAGTATTAACTGACTGATTAATTCATTCAGTTATATAACAAGCCGGCTACACGGTGAAACAGTAATCAATAACCACCTGTTCCTGCGACAGATAGAATTAGAGATGCTCCAATTCAGTGTAAAGCGGATGTTGTTGTAGGAGGTAACCCGAGAGAGACGATGCTCTGATTACATCTAACGAAATCACAATCTACTGCAAACTGCGCATAAATGAGGGGACAGCTGAAGGCAAAAGGCCTGGTTTGCTTCTAGAGCGAAACCATTTGACAGTTGACAAAAGAAATATTGTGTGAATCGGGTATGTGCTTCTAAGAAGAAGTTTGTCCCCAAAGTTGTGGTCTCGTCTCTAAGTCGCTATAGTGTTCTTATTCAAGCTCTCCTGTGTCTCGGCATCAGAACGGGGGGTGTTGGGGTGGCGATAGAGGTTCTTAAAAGCGCTTATGATAATCAGTTTGGTTCTATTCGGGGAGGGGTGTAATTTAGTTTGAAATACCTTATATAAATAGAATTGGAGATCTAATCTACACAAATCCTGATACTCACCTGTGTGATTTTGAAGAACTTTGCGAAATCAACAGACTAATGTATAGGGTGTTTGTAAAGTATCACTACACTTTGTATGTAGAACTAATTTGAAAAATGAAGTATATGATGTCATAAAAATAATGTGCTCCACAGTTCATCGTGAAGCACTATGCAGCGAATGGCTGTCGTCTGCTGGAGTCATTCTTTGCACTCCAAACAGAATGGTGTTATCAACGGAAGAAATAATTTCGTTTTCAAAATTATTCTACATATAAAGTGTAATAAGGCTTTACAAATACCCTGTATATCATCCCTCTTAATTTATATAGTTATAAACAACATAAGTCCCGAAGCATGAACTGGCTGTCGGTATGTGATGTGCTGGGACTATCACATTTTGTAGTTCTGAATGCTCGGAGAAATAAGCGGTCAGTCTTGCCCTCTCTCTTAGCGGACGATGAACGCAGGCGTCAAACCTTCGTCTGACCACGCTCATGGCATTATCAACGTAGCCTCTAGCGATTACACTTACAAGCCAGTTTATATAGACACGCGTATGCTGCACTTACACGCCAGTTTATATAGACACAGTTATTTAGCACTTACACGCGTTTATATAGACACACCTATGTAGCACTTACACACCAGTATATATAGACACACTTATATAGCACTTACACACCAGTTTATATAGCCACACTTATTTAACACTTACACGCCAGTTTATATAGCTACACTTATATAGCACTTACACGCCAGTTTATATAGCTACACGTATATAGCACTTACACGCCAGTTTATATAGCTACAATTATATAGCACTTACACGCCAGTTTATATAGACATACTTATGTAACACTTACCTCTTCAAGAGCACAATAATATCTCTGTATTTTACCCAGTATTTAGAAAATACCATTTACAGATGCATGTGGTTTTACATTACACAAACAATCGATTTGATTCTCGAAGGTTTAAGTTTAATGTTTATTTGTTATTTTGAAATTATTTGCGAAAACAAAACGCTAATTTACACAGCGGATGTTCGTGTGTACAGAAGTTATATGACTCTTGCAGCTTACAGACGTCAACTGTATTTCACCAATTTTTATGGAGAAAGTGTCTTTCACACATCGATCTTTTTTACGTTTCACAAAAACTCGCTTTCTAGATGTCCAGTGAATCAGAACACGTGAACAAGATGACTGCAACTAATTCCAGCGGTCAGCATTGGTACCCACGCACTAGAGGTGTCTGGAAATCGCTACCCGGTTATAAGACATTTAAACAGTAGAATTAAGAATTTTAACCGACCTTGCCTTCTCGTACAGGCGCCCGCACTCTGCGATCATTATCTAGACATCCACCACACCTCCCTGAATCCCTGTTTCTCGGTGACCTTTGGAATCTCTCTGAAGGGTGGGAGGGGTCCGAAAACTACAGGTGCCCTGTTTGAAAAGTTACCTTTGAACAATTCTACACGTGAAAGCCTATCGGAAGGGGGAAGGGCAGCAACGGAGGAGGGTTCTTTAATCAACGTTTTATTCACTTTTTTTTTCCAAAGTTATTTATGTAACCTCCGTTCTGGCGATAGAACGCTTACCGCGTGCAGCCAGCCATGAAGTTACAGTTCTTTCGCCGCTAAATCCACAAAATTCTGGCAACTTCCTGAGCTTTAGTTCTGGATTGCACAAGAGCCTTTAAGCGGCTATACACTTCGAATAGCGCCTTATACTATAGACTCAACCAATGGAGAAAGTGAAATTGTAATAGCTAGCAAGCGTGCCAGGCGGCCCTAGGGTTATCCACTCGAGAAAAGATTTGTTTTCATTTACCTTGGGCTCTCCAGGTCCAACCAGCATAAAATGGGTACCAAACAATTTCCTGGGAAGGAAAGGCGGTAGACGTGGTATTGACTACATCACTCATCGAGTGCTAATTAGTCTAAACATATATGGCTAGCACGGTGTACGTAATACCCCTCGTCACCTCAAAAGGGGTCTTTGACAACTCAGCTTAAAACTATCCTTCTCGTCGCTTAAAAAGTCGCTTAAAAGTCGACAGGGTCGACTTAATTGCACCTAGTTTTATCCCGTATGACTCAGCCTCTTTCCACAACACGGGCTGCCGGAAGCCTCGCACAAAACACGAACTCCATAGCTCCAGCTATGATCCTCGGGAATCTCTGAAAGAAAATGCACTTGTGAACCGAAGGACGCGGTCAGAAATCGAACCCACAACCTTCGGAGCCCGAGTCAGATGGCTTGACCATTTCGCCACGGAGACTCCCGTATTCTTCTGGTGCATATTACTACTGCTTGTGTATGTCGGACAGTTGGTTCAGATTAGGTTTGAGGATATTAAGGCCACTTGCCTATGTAGCAGCCACGCAGAGTTCAGGTTTCGTCATAATCCATTGTTGTCTCCAAAATGAAGGTTAGCGGTAACAGACCCCTAGCATTTTCCGTTCTGAGTCTTTGATTGTACATTCTGTTAGGCTGTATCCTGGCCATGTCTTCATGTTGCCCATCTTGGCTCACTCTAACTCTTTTACTCGCAATTTATTTCTCCATTATGTTTTTTTACTTCTTCTTTCGCCCTTTCCCCCATATGGACAACTCACTCCTAGCCGTCCCTTCCTTGGCTTTCCATGCAGCTCCGCCCATGTCCTCCCCCATGCCATTTATTTCTGTCTCTGCTTCTCTTCTCCGTGTGTTGTTACGTCTTCTTGTATTTATTGTCATGTGAATTCCAGACGAAGGCCAATCTGGTTATACTATTCTCTGGATTTTCAACATATGTCCTATCAACGTATGTCCTATCAACGTATGTCCTATCAACGTATGTCCTATCAACATATGTCCTATCAACGTAAGTAATATCAACGTATGTATTATCAACGTATCTCCTTTCAACGTATATCTTTTCCTACACTAGCGTTTTAACCTCTTGATTCACTGGTATTTGTTTAGTTCGCTCCACGAGCTACGCATTGTGATTCTGGTGTACTACCTTATTCCTCCTACTACAGTTTTCAGTAGATTGCTAGGTGGTTTTGGTGTGGCCAAAGTCTTTCTTGTCTTTCTTGTTTGTTTGTTTGTTTGTTTTTAGCGCCTTTTTATTCAGAACTGTTATTAAAGTTTCCTAACTGTTTTTGTTACTGTTGTTGCTGCTGTTTTTATTATTATTGTTTTTCAATGCAAGAAACTCGTTCAATTCTTCTGAATACCTTCATTTCAAAAACATTGATTCTATGAGAGTAGTGCTGAAAACACATAGTGATTGCTGATCACCAATTTCAGTGTGACATTTGTTTGGAAAGAAGTACCTTAATTTTCATGTTATTGAATGTGTTCTTTGCCGTTTCAAATCTGTTTAGCAATGTCCGTGTCGCATGTGGGATCTTCTATCATTGTTTGGCTGTGCCAGACGCAGCTTCATAACTGCTCAAATACGTCATTATTTATATAAACACCAACTATTGGGCATAACTGTTACTATTTGTATTGGGACTCTTCGCTGGTTGTTGAGCATAGAGATGTGGTGCATATGGAAATCTCCCGAGTACTGGGATGTCAGTTCTTGACTCAACTCAAAACAGTTCATCACTACTCAACTTGACAGTTGAATTTGATCCCTTCAGTGAAAGTCCTCACTTTATTCTTTTGGTGTTAATTTCTTGCTCAAAATGCTTCATCGCAGCGGAGTCTGGCCGAGCGCCCCTTACATTTGTCAGACTAGCTATCTGTCAGGGTTGCCATGCGGGGAGGAGGTAAAGAATGGTCTTTTTCAGAACCACTACATTCCATCAGCATCATCATCGTCATATTGCAAACCCTTTGGAGAACTTTGCTCACAAGATTTTCGTTTCCTTTGTCAGTTCCACTGCCCTATTTTCATACCCAAGGTGCCTTCAATGTACTGTGTGCATCCCTGTGATGGCCAATCCCTGTCACTTCTTCTATAAGTACAGGAACCACGCCTCCATAACGGGCCTTTTAAAATCACAGTGACAATAAAATGACTAAAGAATTTCAGTTTCTGATAAATGATGCTGTTTATCGGCCACTTGTCTTTGATGTTCAGGTTCAGGTTCCTTAAATATTTTACTTGGTCCGCGGTATTCTAAGTATGTTTCTATAACAGTTAAGTTTAAAAGCCCCGATGTTCTTCTTTATTGATTGTTTTCTACGAATCACATTTCCGTCGGGTACTAAGAGAATCTGTAAACAGTTCCAGAAATGAACGGCGGCTGTGGCATCTGGGAGAAAACAAAACCTTAACAGAGTCCTAGACAATGGTTTAATATAGATCTGTAGTGGTATAGTTTGACTGATGTATTTAGAGAACCCTGCGAAGAATGTAGATAGAAATATTGTGTTATTCAATCCAGATTGTTGCATCTCTGACATGTGGAATAATTATTTGTTGTGGGTAATAAATATTTCATACCGAGAACATTTATGCTCCATGTTTCCTTGAACACTAACGGTATATAATTATTATAATTATACACTCATTTGTGATTCTAAATCTGTGATTCTAAATTGGATTAATGAATTAGAGCAGCACCTGAAAAGATGCAACAACAAATAATATTCAGAATGTCCTCATTTCCTCGACAATATGCGTCCTGGTTCCTTTAAGCGGGGCGGTTAACGACGACATATGAAACTGCTTATCAAAGCAATCATCCGACACATCCGTTCTATGCATTCATCCGCTAACAAATAAACTCATTCAGGCACTTCAAGGCTCTTGTGAACCGTGATTTAGGGGCCAAAAAACTGGAACGTCTACAGGTTACGATTTAATACTCCTGGGGAATTAAGACTGAAGTTGTGCGGAAGTGACATGAATACCTCAGTAACCCGTCATCCGTTTGTGAATGTGTGACATACACTATTTTCTTGTCGGCTGATACACAAGTTGATAACACGGATTGCTCAATGATAACGACGGAAAGGGAACGCCAGAATGACAAATAGATATGGCTTATTTGTCTAATTTGGGTCAGTGGTGGTGTGGTGGTTACAGCGCGTGCATATCACCACAGTGACTCAGAGTTCAAATCCCTGTGGTGGTTAATTCACAGAATGTTGGATGTTCCCAATTCTTATCTTAATCCTTTGAAAATAAAGTTTGTTCTTTCGTTCATTCCTGCGACTACAGCTTTGGGGTCGACGCATGTTTGTGAAATTTAACGGATAGCAAAGATTTAACTATTAGTGCATTGCGTAGCAAATGATTCGCCGTGTATGTATTTACTAGAATGTATGCAGTGATGACCTGGTGATTGGTGCGCTTGCCTGTCTAAACAGTGGTCCGAGATCAAACCCCAACATTAACACAATGATTATCTCCGATCACCACGGTTCTGGCTATCGCGCTAGCGACTTGATAGTGAACAGCTGTCGTAATATCATGATCAATTTCTTGTGTGGGTTCGATGTCTGGGCTCGTCAATTGCCAAAGTGAGAAAACGATTGGCCATCTATTCCTCCTTGTTCTCAGGCCTACAAAATGTGATGCCGATATCCGACCACTGACTCATAACAGAAAACTGCTTCGGGCGAATTTTATTTATTGTTTTACTACCATTCTGGGGTCAAGACATGTTTTACAAATTTCTCGTCAGTATCTGGGGAAGAAATACGAAGCGGAAGAGAACTGCCCATCTCACTTCATTATGACGTGATTAAGATCTCACTTCATTATGACGTGATTAAGAACACGTCAAGGTCTAACACTAATATCATCATTATCTGTATATTTCATGATCATCAAGTGCCTTGCCGGTTGGAGTGGGCTATCATGCTTCTCAACAAAATACGATCTCCGACGGCATGGCTCAATGTATGTGTTGACTCCTTTCCGTGCCATGACACAAGGCTGTCAATAATTTTCTCTCGCTATTTCCTCTATCTCTCTTTCCGGCTATCACAACATGTTCCAGTTTTTGTCTTCTCATAATGTGACCAAAAAATTATGACTGCCTCTTTCTGATGTTTGTGATAAGTTTTCTTTGCCACTTAGCTTCCCTCAAAATGTTCAGATTACTCAGTTTGGCTGCCAATGAATTTTCAGCATTCTTCTATAAAACCACATCTCCAAATCTCTTTATTTATTTCTTTATCTTCTTCTTCTTCAGCATTCCGAGCCATTGAGGTTCTCTGCTGCAGATACAAGCCGTCTCCATTCGTCTCTCTGGTTGACCTTCTCTTGCCAGTCGCTGATTTCAAGTGCTTGTAGGTCTGTATGTATATTATTTCTCCACCGTCTTCTTGGTCTACCTCGGGGTCTACGGTCATTTATTTCCTGAGTGTAAGCGAGTTTTGTTTCCCTATTATCTTCCATTCTTTCCATATGTCCCAGCCATTGCAGTCTATTAGCCTTCATGATACCAGTAATTAGCGGGGACTTAAACAGATCATAAATGTCTTTGTTGCTTCTTCTTTTCCACTCTCCACTTTGTGTATCCCTAATGGGCCTAAAGATGCGTCTTAAAACTTTGTTCTCAAAGGTGTGTAACAAGGCTTCATCACCTTTCGTTGTACTCCAGGTTTCAGAGCCATACAGCACAACTGGTCTGATCAGTGTTTTGTATATTGTGATCTTGGTTTTACGAGATGGTGCATTTGATTTTAGCAGATCTTGTAGTGCATAGTATATCTTATTTCCAGAGTTGATTCTAGTTTGTATTTCTTCCCTTATTATGTTGGAGCAATTAAAGATTGTACCCAGGTATTTGTATGTTTCCGTTCTTTTAATGATCATATTATCTATTTGTATGTGGCCAGAGTTTTTAGCCGTTCCTTCTCTTGAAATTACCATATATTGTGTCTTGTCTTGGTTGATAAAGAGCCCCATTTGTTGAGCTTTTTACTTTAAATGAGTCAATATTTCCAATGTCTTTTGTTCATTTTCCCATCACACTTTGCAGCTCATTCAGCTGTTACACTAACCCACTGTTTCCATGTGTAGCTTTAACTAGCTTCTTAAGTGATGTTGAATGAAAGATTGTATGAGAGGACATAGAGAAGAAGGGCAGAATGTCAGACAGGCCTGCGTGCCCAATTCTTAACCCTTTGAAAACAAAGATTGCTCGTTCGTTCGTTCGTTCTGGACATTAACTCACTGTTTCCATGTGTGGCTTTAACTCCTTCTGGACAATAACTCTCTGTTTCCATGTGTATCTTTAACTCCTTCTGGACATTAACTCACTGTTTCCATGTGCAGCTTTAACTCCTTCTGGACATTAACTCATTATTTCCATGTGTAGCTTTAACTCCTACTGGACAATAACTCACTGTTTCCATGTGTAGCTTTAACTGTTTCCGTTACATTTACTCACTGTTTCCATGTGTAGCTTTAACTCCTTGTGGACATTAACTCATTATTTCCATGTGCAGCTTTAATTCCTTCTGGACATTAACTCACTGATTCAATGTGTAGTTTTAACTCCTTCTGGACAATAATTAATCTTTCCATGTGTAGCTTTAACTCCTTCTGGACATTAACTCACTTTTTCCATGTGTAGCTTTAACTCCTTCTAGACATTAACTCAATCTTTCCATATGTAGCTTTAACTCCTTCTGGACAATAACTCACTGTTTTCATGTGTAGCTTTAACTCCTCCTGAACATTAACTCACTGTTTCCATGTGTAGCTTTAATTCCTTGTGGACATTAACTCATTATTTCCATGTGCAGCTTTAATTCCAACTGGACATTAACTCACTGTTTCCATGTGTAGCTTTAATTCCAACTGAACATTAACTCACTGTTTGCATGTGTAGCTTTAACTCTTTGTGGACATTAACTCATTATTTCCATGTGCAGCTTTAATTCCAACTGGACATTAACTCACTGTTTCCATGTGCAGCTTTAATTCCAACTGGACATTAACTCACTGTTTTCTTGTGTAGTTGTAACTACTTCTGACCCATAACATCAATTGTTCGGAACTGGAAGAGTTCCCGTTCGTAAGTGTTTTCCTGCTTTTAAATCCGGGTTGATCAAGGGTGTGCATTCCCTTTTGGTGTTCTATTCTGTTAGCATTTCATCCACTAATTATCAAACGGAACTCAGCATGGCCGAATGGAAAAAAAGCGCTCGTTCTTAAACATCCGGTGTGTTGATGTCGAGGTAGCATGTTCAACCCCTACACCGGTCATTTTGACTTCTCTTCCTTGACTTGAGGGAAGTAAACTGCAAGTATGTCAGAAGTCGGAGTGAGTTCGCCTGATGGCGACGGACACTGGTAATAGGGAAAGCTAATCCACACGCTAAATTCAGTCCAGCGAACTAGAAGTAGAAGAACGTGTATGGACTACGCTTGAGTTACAAGCTAGCAAACGCAAAAACAAAAAACAAACCAATTTCCAACCGGATCCCTGTCTCAGCACTAACCATTGTGCCACCGCGCCTGCGTTTGATCAACCGGATCCCTGTCTCAGCACTAACCATTGTGCCACCGCGCCTGCGTTTGATCAACCGGATCCCTGTCTCAGCACTAACCATTGTGCCACCGCGCCTGCGTTTGATCAACCGGATCCCTGTCTCAGCACTAACCATTGTGCCACCGCGCCTGCGTTTGATCAACCGGATCCCTGTCTCAGCACTAACCATTGTGCCACCGCGCCTGCGTTTGATCAACCGGATCCCTGTCTCAGCACTAACCATTGTGCCACCGCGCCTGCGTTTGATCAACCGGATCCCTGTCTCAGCACTAACCATTGTGCCATCGCGCCTGCGTTTGATCAACCGGATCCCTGTCTCAGCACTAACCATTGTGCCACCGCGCCTGCGTTTGATCAACCGGATCCCTGTCTCAGCACTAACCATTGTGCCACCGCGCCTGCGTTTGACCGAGTATCTAACGGAATAAGAAAATAACACCGCACCTGAACAAAGTGGAACAGAGAACTCTCTTATCCTGGTCGTCGGAAAATGATGACACATTATGAGATCATATCTATAAATGCGATTGTGGAAGGTAATAAAAAAAACTACGACATTCTTTCTGCCGCTTACAAATCTGCATTGATGGAGCGACATGTAAAGATATGTTAAATCAGTAATAGGCCAATCTGACTTGACGTGTAATTAGAGGTTATAATCATCCTCTACTTCTTCTTCTTCTTCCTACTCATCTTCTTATTCTCTTTTCTCTTCTTTTTCTTCTTCTTGTTCTTCCTCTTCATCATTTTTCCTAATTTGCTACTCAACGCCAGGTTAAGAGGAGGCATCTGGAGAACACCTTTGTGTGGTTTTCATAGGCTCAGACACTATATCAAATCCTCGATTGTGGGACGTTTCGTTGCATTCCATTGAGTCTAAATGCCAGAACTTTTTTGTGGGCAAATGACTAGCGATAATTTTGTTGCATGACCAAACCGTCTTAATTTTCACATGTAGTCTACCATGACCATATTCTCAGCATGCTTTCAGACATGTAAACGGGGTTGCTTGGCTACGTTTTAGTAGAATCTCTTACGTTTATCTCAGAAGACAAGAAACCATCTCATGACGCAAATTTACAAAGGCAAATAACTGCCTACATCTGTACGAGTAGAATACAATCGCCATTATTGAGTCACGTTATAAGAAGAAATTGTCTTAGTTGTCAGATCATGAGGAAGTCAATGGCAGCGAAAAAATGAACTGAAGTTCTATATAGAACCTTTGCTACTGTATGCGTGTAAAGCATGGACAATAAGTATACAAGTTGAGAAGCATCTACTGGTAGAGAAAATATGGTTTCTGAGGGAAATGCAAAGAATGCAATGAATGGACAGAATAACAAACGATTAGGGAAATTGAACGTAGAAATTCAAGATGTTTGACCATCGTTATAAGGAAAGATACACACGAAACTTTAATGATGACAACTGGCAAGTTTAGGAAGGGGCGGGAGAGCAAGGAGGAGACAAAGAGATAAATGCCAGGATCAGATCCAAGACAACTGGTCATCGTGTGAGATGGGGAACGACGACCGCCTGCGTCTCTCCGCATGGCACATGGTGATGATGATAAAAAGAGGACAAGGTTTGAAACAGATCATGACGACCTAGAATGGTTAAGAATGTTAGAGGCGGAAGTAGGCAGAGTTAGAAAATGCTGGATGGTTTGGCAGAGGTTGATCAACTGCAAAGATATACTGAGGTTGATCAAGGGCAGAGGTATCTTGAGGTTGATAAACTGCGGAGATATCTTGAGGTTGATCAACGGCAGATATATACTGAGGTTGATCAACGGCATATATATATATATATATATACTGAGGTTGATCAACGGCAGAGATGTATTGAGATTGATCAACGGCAGATATATACTGATGTTGATCAACGGCGAAGATATACTGAGGTTGATCAACGGTAGAGATATACTGAGGTTGATCAACGGCAGAGATATACTTAGGTTGATCAACGGCAGAGATATATTAAGGTTGATCAACGGCAGAGATATCTTAAGGCTGATCAACGGCAGAGATATACTGAGGTTCATCAACGGCGGAGAAATACTGAGGTTGATCAACGGCGGAGATGTACTGAGGTTGATCAACGGCGGAGATATACTGAGGTTGATCAACGGCGAAGATATACTGAGGTTGATCAACGGTAGAGATATACTGAGGTTGATCAACGGCAGAGATATACTTAGGTTGATCAACGGCAGAAATATATTAAGGTTGATCAACGGCAGAGATATCTTGAGGCTGATCAACGGCAGAGATATACTGAGGTTCATCAACGGCGGAGAAATACTGAGGTTGATCAACGGTGGAGATGTACTGAGGTTGATCAACGGCGGAGATATACTGAGGTTGATCAACGGCGGAGATATACTGAGGTTGATCAACGGCAGAGATATCTTGAGGTTGATCAACGGCAGAGAAATACTGAGGTTGATGAACGGCAGAGATATACTGGGGTTGATCAAACAGACACAGATTTTGAAGAACATGGCAGGCAGATGGTTGCGGTGAGACATGATCGCCCGCGCCACCCGAACTGGTACATGATGATTATGAGAAGATGGAGGCTGATAAGGATGATAATGATGACCTCCCATGTTTAATGTCAGGCGGCAAAATAATGCCTACTAAACATGGCGTGGGCGTACAACCTGCAACGTTAATCTTCATGATTACAACATAACATGAGGAAACAACCTGTGAAGTGTGGCTTGTGAGTGAAGGATAACGAGTGAGGGAGAGAGAATGAAGGAGGTAGGGGAGGAGATAGAGAGAGAGAGAGAGAGAGAGAGAGAGAGAGAGAGAGAGAAGGAGAGAGGGGGAGATAGGGGGTGAGGAAGATAGGAGAAAGAGAGGCGGGGAGAGATGGGGATGAGAGGGAATATAGGAGAGAGAGAGAACACGATAAAGAAGGGGGGATGAAAAGGATGGAGATAGGATAGAGATGGAGGGTTAGGAGGGAGGGTGATATGTTAGAGAGGGGAGGAGGAAGGGAGACAGGAAAGAGAGAATGGTAGACGGAGAGAGAGAGAGAGAGGGGGGAGGGGGGCTTCCAAATTTATACAGTATAAGAAAGAAAAAATAGCATTATTGCGTTCTCATCTGTCTAACTATATCACATTATGTATCTGTACTGGTCGTCTGTAGGTTTACTCTTTCATATTATGTAACTGTATCGGTCGTCTGTCTAACTATCACATTATGTATCTGAATCGGTCGTCTGTCTAACTATCATATTATGTTATCTGTACTGGTCGTCTGTCTACTATCACATTACGATATCAGTACCAGTCGTCTGTCTAACTATCACATTAAGATATCTGTACCTGTCGTCTATCTAACTATCACATTATGTAACTGTATCAGTCGTCTGTCTAACTATCACATTATTTAACTGTATCGGTCGTCTGTCTAACTATCACATTAAGATATCTGTACCTGTCGTCTGTCTAACTATCACATTGAGATATATGTACCTGTCGTCTCTCTAACTACCACATTATATCTGTACCTGTCGTCTGTCTAACTACCACATTATGTATTTGTACCTGTCGTCTGTCTAACTATCACATTAAGATATCTGTACCTGTCGTCTGTCTAACTATCACATTAAGATATCTGTACCTGTCGTCTGTCTAACTATCACATTATGTATTTGTACCTGTCGTCTGTCTAACTATCACATTATGTATTTGTACCTGTCGTCTGTCTAACTATCACATTAAGATATCTGTACCTGTCGTCTGTCTAACTATCACATTAAGATATCTTTACCTGTGGTCTGTCTAACTATCACATTAAGATATATGTACATGTCGTCTGTCTAACTATCACATTATGTATTTGTACCTGTCGTCTGTCTAACTATCATATTATGTATTTGTACCTGTCGTCTGTCTAACTATCACATTATGTATTTGTACCTGTCGTCTGTCTAACTATCACATTAAGATATCTGTATCTGTCGTCAGTCTAACTACCACATTATGTATTTGTACCTGTCGTCTGTCTAACTATCACATTGAGATATATGTACCTGTCGTCTCTCTAACTACCACATTATGTATTTGTACCTGTCGTCTGTCTAACTATCACATAAAGATATATGTACCTGTCGTCTGTCTAACTATCACATTAAGATATATGTACCTGTCGTCTGTCTAACTATCACATTAAGATATCTGTACCTGTCGTCTGTCTAACTATCACATTAAGATATATGTACCTGTCGTCTGTCTAACTACCACTTTATGTATCTGTACCTGTCGTCTCTCTAACTATCACATTAAGATATCAGTACGGTCGTCTGTCTACTATCACATTATGTATCTGTACCTGTCGTCTGTCTACTATCACATTAAGTATCTGTAACTGTCGTCTGTCTAACTATCACATTAGGATATCTGTACCTGTCGTCTGTTTAACATTCACTTTAAGATATCTTTACTGGTCGTCTAACTATCACATTAAGATATCTGTACCGGTCGTCTGTCTACTATCAAATTAAGTATCTGTACCTGTCGTCTGTCTTACTATCACAATAAGATATATGTACCTGTCGTCAGTCTAACTATCACATTAAGAATCTGTTCCTGTCGTCTGTCTAACTATCACATTAAGAATCTGTTCCTGTCGTCTGTTTAACTATCACATGATATTTGCACCTGTTGTCTGTCTAACTATCACATTAAGATATCTGTACCTGTCGTCTGTCTAACTATCACATTAAGAATCTGTTCCTGTCGTCTGTCTAACTATCACATTAAGAATCTGTTCCCGTCGTCTGTCTAACTATCACATAATATCTGTACCTGTCGTCTGTCTAACTATCACATGATATCTGCACCTGTCGTCTGTCTAACTATCACATTAAGAATCTGTTCCTGTCGTCTGTCTAACTATCACATTAAGATATCTTTACCGGTCGACTAACTATCATATTATGTATCTGTATCGGTCGTCTGTCTACTATCACATTAACTATATGTACCGGTCGTCTGTCTAACTACCACATTATGTATATGTAGTCCTTCCTCTCCTACACCAAGGGTGTATATGTATCTCACATCACCATTGTTTTTTCTAAGTTATACACCACATACACACTAGCGCGAGCGAGTGCGCGTATGCACACATGATGTTCGCTTTACAACAAGAAACGTGATGGAGAATCAAACTCCTGACTACCGCGATAGTGCCGTGGTGAATAACCCCTCAACAGTGAAAACAATCTACGTCTTACCAGACACATAGCCCTTGAACTGACGGAGTGGCTTAGAGATACGGTGTCCGCCTTTAACTGCAAAAGACCTGGTTCGATTCAGAGATTAATTATGTGTTAAAAATGTGTTCTGTGCGTGTTTCCTAACATCAATCTGTTCAAATAAGGATGAACCTACGACAGGTCCAGCAAACCGGTAGGGAATTTATTTGTTCAAGAACTATTGCTCGAGAATTATGGAAGAAATTGAAAGAAAAACGCAACTCTATCAGCGTTCACGCCGAAAACGACACACCGACGCGAAACGACACACCGACGCCGAACAACAACAAACGACTAACGGCCATGTCGTTAGAATGCAACATCAGCAGCTACCACCACTGGCCTTACATCAAAGATCATCTGCGACGAGACCACGAGTACGTCCAAGAAGAAAATGGATTGACGACATCAGAGACATTGTACAACCACACGGAATGACACTATCCAGTGCCGCCCACCGGGTTCTGGAACGCAAATTATTCCTCCCCACGACGCTTGACGGCAGAAGTGGAAGATGATGATGATGATGATGATGACATGTACAAAATAAGACATGGAAGACAACACCCCCCCCCCCCCCCGCCCCCTTCCACTATCAGTTGTATTGGAATTAACGTCTCGTCTTGTTGGACACTGGCAAAGAAAAACTCGAAGAAAGCAGTGTCTCAGACAAAAGGAAAAGCTCAGAGAAAGTAGCGAATCTTAGGTGTTGCCTTCTGAGCCAAGGTGAAAAACTCTGAGAAAGTAGTGGATCGGCTGGATAGTCTTCTCAGACAAGGGGAAAATCTCGGAGACAGTTATGAATTGGCCGCCTAGTCTTTTCGGACAAAGGCGAAGAACTCGGAGAAATTAATTACTCGCACGTTCGACCTTCTGTGACAGCAGCGAACGTCTTGGAGCATCCTTGTGCATGCTGCCTACATTACAAATCCATCGGCAGATGAAAATCGACAAATACAGGGTGTCGAGGCTACAACCCAGACTAAATTTCAAACTTAGAAAAACCCTCAGCAATAATAATTCTGGTCAACACACATTTGGATCCCTGGCCCCACTAAAAAGTCTGTGAACTGTCCTGAGACCCTACTTGTGTGATCTGTGGAAAGTGTTGTATTATCCACACTGCTATATGCTTGTGAAACCTGGACTGTTTATCAGCGACACGCTAGAAAATTAAATCACTTCCACACAGTCTGCCTTAGGAAGTTACTGAAGATTAAATGGCAAGACAAGATTCCAGACACTGAAGTCCTAGAAAGAGCGTCCATGCCCAGTATCCACACTCTACTAATGAAGAATCAGATTCGCTGGGCTGGTCACTTGACTCGCATGCCAGATCACAGGCACCATAAACGAATTTTTTACGGCGAGTTGCGTTGTGGTAAACGCTCCCAAGGCGGCCAGAGGAAACGCTTTACAGACACTCTGAAAATCTCACTGAATGCTTTTGGAATTCATCATGACACCTGGGAGACTGCAGCCAGAGACCGAAATTCGTGGCGTGCATCATTACACAAGGGTGCAGTCATATGTGAGGTAACCAGGACTGCAATGGCTGTAAAGAAAAGGCAGGACAGAAAAACCACTGCAGGAAATCCTCCTCCAGAAACGTCAAGTATTCTTTGTCCACATTGTCAAAGAACATTTCGAGCCAAAATAGGCCTTATCAGCCATCTTAGAACTCACGGCTCCATACTTTCAACCCCACTGGATGAAATGAAAGGTCATCATCATTCTTGATGGACAAACAACATATTGTTTATATAATTGTCTACTCCCATTAGCCTCTTCCCAACAGCCGTTATTATTATTCTGGCTGTCCAATGCATTCACAATATTTGTCTCAGACACCCGCTCTCTGCTTCCTCCAAGATCGTCTTTATTTTATTCGTTCGCATTCTAACACTCGTTACCATACAGAAGAACGGGTTCGTTATAACATCACAGTAATCTTTTTCTGACAGTTAAAGAAAGCAGCTTATTATACAATTATACAATCAAATTAGTCCAATAATTTTTGGACATGTTATATGAAATAAATAAATTAGAGAACTTCGTGACAGCTGGCAAGATTGCGGGAAAAAGAACAAGAGGAAGGCAGAGAAGTAAACATCTGGATGGCATAGCCACGTAGCGTGGTCGAGACAAAAACAAGGAGCTGATCCACGAGTCTGGTGATCGTGTGAGATGCCGAATTCTGAGCGACCACGCTAATCGACACAGCACTTGATGATGATTTTGTGAAGCCCAGATACAGTTCTTTCTGGGTCTCACTTGATCTCTCTATTAATGTTCGGAATGTGTACAATGCCATATTAGTCCCTTTCTCTTCCACAAATCCATATTGTTCTTCGCTCATTTCCATCTTTACTTTCATTTCTGTATATACAATTATACTTCTGAATAGTAGTTTGGTGACACGATGTATGAGGTTGATTGAAAATGGATGATTCTTGAAAAAGGAGAGTATGGCATATGAGGCTTCGACCTCCAGCATGAGAATGGAGGTGGAAGCAGTCATAGCGGCAGTCCGTTGGTTAAAGGAGACCACTGTAACACACATTGTCTTCATCACGGACTCAAGGAGTATGCTTAGTAAGGTGGAGAAAGGAATGCTTCGCGTGGAATGGCTCACCTCGCTTTAGAGGTCACAGATTGTGATAATTGTGTGGATTTTTTTGCTCTGGCCATGAGGGAGTGCGGGGGAATGAACAGTCTGATAGGCTGGCATGGAATGCACCTCTTGATGGTTTATTACCTATGGACAATGGAGAGAAGGTCATGCGCCTGTGAGACCAGGTGCATAAACATATTGAGAACCCGTATGTGGAAAGGATGAGATTGCGGGGGATTGGCATTGGTTCTGATAGAATCTCAAAACTGAGAGGGAAGACCAGGAGAACTTTCAATCTGATAGCGGGGGGAACGATTAATAGTGTGACTCTTCGCTGGCTGTTGAACGAGGGGACGAAGCGCATATGGGGATGTCCTGAATGCAGTGCTGTCAGTTCTTAGCTCAACTCAACTCAACTTGTACGAAAACCATGGCATTCAATTGTTCCTGTCTCTTGGATAAATCTATCATTACAGCTAAATATGAAAAAATGGGGGGGGGGGGGAGGAGGATATTCAACTACCTACAGTTGGTCATGACTGGGCAGGGGGTCACAGGATACAAGTTGAAAACCACTGTACTAACATTGTAAGGACTCGAAGTATTGTGAAAGTTTCACAATTCCCCCTAGCAACATGTCAGTCAATTCACGACCTCGCTTCCGCTGAGGTAGGAAACAAAAAGCAAACATTGCGGAGATAATAATATGAGACCAGAAGAGCATAATGTTAGTGTACTTTACACTGGGTGACGCGGTAGCCTACTGGCTTGCACGTTTACCTGCCAGTACGATGGTTATATATTCGAAACCTCATCGAAGCGAGGGATCTTTTACTTGACAAGGGCTCCCAAGTCTATTCAGACTTAAGAGAATGTGTGCCATTACATTTTCTGGGAAGTGAAAGCCAGTATTGTTGTTGTTGTTTTTTAACCACTTATCTCATCGAGTGCAGATTGGTCTATAGATATTTGTCGCTAGCCCCATATATAGGCAACACTGCTGAATGAGAGGACAAGGGCTTTTTACTGCTACTACTTACTTTTTTTTTGCGCTCTCTCGCTTGGAACTCAAGCGTAGTCCAACACACTACTTCTAGTAGTGCTGGACTGAATTTTGCGTGTGGATTAGCTTTACATATTAACAGTGTCACTCGCCGTCTGGCAAACCAACTCCGACTTCAGGTACTTGTAATTTATGTCCCCATGTCAAGGAAGATAGGACAAAATTTTAGTCCAGCTGTCTGGTGAATGGGTTGAACCCCTTATCTCGGCATCAGCACACTGGATGTTTAAGAACACACGTTCTTATCCATTCGGCCATGCTGACCTAACTACTACTTACTTTAAACTAGTATATAACTTTGAGAAGAGAGCTGACTGACTCTAGCAGTACTCGGTTCGACGTAATAGGTCTCATTGACATTATCACATAATCATAACGAGAAGAAGAGAAGGAGTAGGCGAGTGTGGAGTGAAATGAAGAGGATGAGTTGCAGCACCAGCAAAAGACATAGGAAATGGTAGTAGAGGAAGGTAGTGATATGAAGAAAACGTGGGTGATGATGGGGAAATGAAGGAAAGGAAGAAGAGGCAGCTAAAGCAGCATCAGAATTAGAACCCCCCAAAAAAACACACAAATAAGAAGAAGGAGGAGGAAGAGGACATGAAAAAAACATGGTCGATGGAGAAGATGAAGAAGGAGAAGAAGACGACGACGACGACGACGACGACGAAGAAGAAGAAGAAGAAGAAGAAGAAGAAGAAGAAGAAGAAGAAGAAGAAGAAGAAGAAGAAGAAGAAGAAGAAGAAGAAGAAGAAGAAGAAGAAGAAGAAGAACAACAACAACAACAACAACAACAACAACAACAACAACAACAACAACAACAAAGAGAACAACAAAGAGAACAAGAAGAAGGGTGATGAGGAGGAGGTGGAGGACGTAGCAGTAGTAGTAGTAGTAGTAGTAGTAGTAGTAGTAGTAGTAGTAGTAGTAGTAGTAGTAGTAGTAGTAGTAGTAGTAGTAGTAGTAGTAGTAGTAGTAGTAGTAGTAGTAGTAGCAGCAGCAATAACAGCAGCAGCAGCAGCAGCAGCAGCAGCAGCAGCAGCAGCAGCAGCAGTAGTAGTAGTAGTAGTAGTAGTAGTAGTAGTAGTAGTAGTAGTAGTAGTAGTAGTAGTAGTAGTAGTAGTAGTAGTAGTAATTTTCAGTAGTATATAAAATAATCTTACTCACGGGGAAAAACTATCAATTAATCAAAACAAAACTGTTAACAATCGCCTACTCACATTAGATTATAAGAGATATTTTCTTACACTTCTAGTCTGTGGTGTCCAAAGAAATATAATAGGAAGGTAGCCAGCACGTGTCTTTGACTTTGACACAGCGGCACATCAACCCAAACAACAAACGGTCTCATTGCAATGTGACCAGATAATCGCAATGGCTTCTAGCTTAAAAAGAGAAAGCTTTTACCAGCAACGACTAAGAATTGGGATTTGTTTGTACAGACAGGCTGTTTGCCCTTCTGTCTGATAAGCAAATGAGAGCCAAAACATCGTCTGTGATGTTTGCTTGATTTTGTGTTCATGAAATATCACTCTCTGTCTTTCATCGCCATTGTCGGATAACTGCGCGCTAATGCAAGATCTGTATGTGACGTTGTAATATGTCTGAAGTATGACGAGGGCGAGAGAGAGAGAGAGAGAGAGAGAGAGAGAGAGAGAGAGAGAGAGAGAGAGAGAGAGAGAGAGAGAGAGAGAGAGAGAGAGAGAGAGAGAAATTGATTGATTGATTGATCTTTATTTTAGAAGGGTTACATATTAGGCACGCAGGCCCGTCTTACATTCGGCCCTTCCAGTCACTCATCTTTCGTTCATCAATAGTGCATGATGCATTTACATAAGAAAAAACTGTCTGTCTGGCTTTATATCCATCCGCCCATCTCTCCACCCGCCAGCCTGCTAGCCCGTCCACCCATCTGTCCATCTATTTATCAGACTACTTAAACATATACCCGATTGCTTGCCTAAACATTTATCTGTCCATCTACTGGCACAACTACGAACGGAATCTGTGCGCGCGTTATTATCGCTCAATCTCATACACAGCCGCTGTATCTCTGTGTCTTTAACATATCATCTTTTCATATACCCATTCATCTGTTATTGCCTTTTTTGTAAATCCATATATAAACGGTAGCACTATGACATTTTGTCACTCTCCTCGGGCTAGCCTAGAGGACCTTTTAAGTACACACAGAGCTCTCGTTAGACGAGTAACGTTAGACCTATCCGTTAAAAGACACCGGATGGTCTTTCATACTTTGGGCGCTAGCCAGAAGTATAAGAAACTCATTGCGCTGTCTGGGTTACGGAAAGCTGAGCATACCATTTCTCGGTTTATTATACGCGTAGACAGAAGTTAATGTAAAATGTTAATGTGAGAAAGCAAGCAGATGTTGCATGTGATTATGATTACCCAAGAGCACTTTCAGTAAAATCGAAATTTTGCACACACCACACAAAGTAAGCAAGGAGACATGAACAGTTCAGGAGAAATTATGCTACATGTATTATGACGGGCATGGGGGAATATCACGCCAGTCGGCAAGGCACGTGATGATGACATTGAAGTAGAAATGGAAAGGCAAGAGACAAACATAGACGTTTTAAACACACTTGGAATCGAGAGAGCAACGTGATCAGGGGGAAAGTATAACACATTCGAGTTTCTGTAGTTTCACTGAATCAGTGAAAAGTATAACATATTCAAGTTTCTGCAGTTCCACAGAATCAGTGGGAAGTATAAAATATTCGAGTTTCTTCAAATACACGGGTTTCTGTAGTTTCACAGAATCAGTGAAAAGTATAACATATTCGAGTTTCTGCAGTTCCACAGAATCAGTGGGAAGTATAAAATATTCGAGTTTCTTCATTTACACGGGATCGGTGAGAAGTATAAAATATTCGAGTTTCTGCAATTACACAGGATCGGTGGGAAGTATAAAATATTCGAGTTTCTGTATTTACACAGGATCGGTGGGACGTAAAGCATATCCGAGTTTCTGCAGTCAGACAGTATCAGAAGAAAGTGTAACATATTTTAGATTATGTAGTCAGACAATATCAGAAGAAAATATAACATATTTGAGATTCTGCAGTCAGGGGGACGTGTGGTATCATTAAATATCCAATGGTTCTTGAAACAATTCCCAACCTGATGCAGGGATCAAACTCGGTAACTTCTAAGCCTGAAGTAGACAATCTCTCAACCACGGCTTCTCCTCTCCCCCCACCCACCCCACCCCCCCCCTTTCCACTCCACCCCATCCCCCACCCCTCGCCACCCAAAGAGGATTGTACGGAATGTTTCGTTGTGCAGTGAGAATAATTTGACGACTGACCTGACACAAAGGAAAACAGTTCGGAAGAAGGAACTTACTGTCAAAACAACTTCTATACTGCAATTGCTATGTTTTGAGTTTTAAACGATTGTAAGAGTTTGTCATTTCTTTGCTCACGATCAAACGGGGTTGTGCTATCACATTTTTTTTTTTGCCGCTGTTTATCCCGTACCTAACTATAGACAACACTAGATATATAGTTTATAATTTTGCGTAACTATGGTTATAGCAGTTAGCATCATTACTGGTGTGTGACTGGTCAGTATTTATATGGACCGAGGCCGGAGCAGGGCGAGGAGGCCACCGATCTCTATCACTGCGTCCTCAAGAGATGGACTGTGGAACGACCTCCAGATATGATGTGTTGACTGTTATATACTGGGGTTGATCGCAACGTTGTGCAAGTAACAAGCAGCTTGTGTTTATTATTTTATGTAAGAGACAGATGTTCTAAATCACCGTGACTCCCTCCTCGTTGGTGGATGTGTCGGAGCAATCCCTATACCTGAATTCTAACCAGCTGATTCGGGGAAATAACTTCGAGAATCAATAGACCTTTTATCCGGACTACCATACACGCTCCAAATAGTTAAACGTAGGTATCAAAGACCGCTAAGTGTGTTCTGACAATTACTTCAATCATTAACCTAAACGCTAGATTGACCATGTCCATACTGTGCTGAAAGCAAGCTAGTGAATATGGTTACCTCTATGTCGCTGAAAGCCATGTATAGGAGAGCTTGATTGCGTTTAAAACATCCCAGCTTAATGTAATCCGATTACAAAAACTAACTGTACTGAGAACATACGTAACTTGGACAAACTGGACTGGCCCAGCGAACATTGTTGTAAATTGACATGGCATGCTAAATCAGTCAGTTTAACAGTTCCTGGTTATAAATTGCAGCGGTAGCGCTGTGTCTAGACAGCTTACTTGATTTTCCGTTAGTCATAGGTTTGAACTCATATCGAGGACAATTTTTACAATTAAATCTCTTTGATAGTCTTCGGAATATATCCCTTGTCCATCGTGATTGCGCCATATACTTGCTCTCTTGAAGCCAATGATGCGATCTCTCATTGCCTCGCACGGACACATGCCCATGGACAGTAGTCCATGTAAGTCCTTTTATGAGTGAAGTGTCTATGCTTGATTCCTACACATCTGTCCACATTGAAATGTACGTAATACAGACTGAGAATCAGGCAATATGATTGATCTGGT
The DNA here is from genome assembly GCA_014155875.1 of Cepaea nemoralis. Taxonomy (NCBI): domain Eukaryota; kingdom Metazoa; phylum Mollusca; class Gastropoda; order Stylommatophora; family Helicidae; genus Cepaea; species Cepaea nemoralis. Next base: position 113,065 of record JACEFZ010008930.1, on the reverse strand, counting down.
AACCTGGGTGCCTGCTAACCGTATTAAAGCAGCAGTGCTCGCATGCACCATCGCCTTCATACTTCAGGTTATAGATCTATATCATATTGTAAGTCTATAAGCAAGTCTCTTATACGCCGTAAGGCAGGTTGGCATATGGTGCTAAATACATGTTTTATAAACCAATCAAGGCTGTGTGGTTAATATCCCGCCGTCTCCTTTTACTTCCCAAGGTATTTCCAGGTATCCGTTTTAAGCTGGGCTGCCATGGAAACCCACGTCAATTTTTCATTTTAATATTTGAATCCGTCCCCCCCCCCCCCACCGCCCCCGCCCCACCCTCAATCGGTTTGAAACTATGGCCTGCAGGTCAGCAGACGAGTCTCTAACCACTACTCTACCACATCTCCCAACACGAGACTGATACCTATAGATCCAAACCCTTTCCATGACTCAAGCAAGAATAATAGCAATGTATCTGACTTAAGAGCTTAAACTTCTTCTTCCAGAATATTCACCAACTAACCAATCAACCAACCACCTTATCAACCAATCTATCAAAACCAACCATTCAACCACCTAACCAATCAATCAACCAACTAACCAACCAAACACCCAACTAACACATCAATCAACCAACCAGTCAACAAACCAACCAGTCAACCAAATAACCAACTATCCAATCACTACGGCCCATGATAGGGGTAGATGTTAATTCTGTTTTATTGTTAGCTTATTATGTTAATGTTAGAAAAGACAGAGAAATCGAAATCAGATGTCAGAGATCAATGCGCTTATATCGGATGTATTTTCAATGACTGTGGGGTTTTTGAAACTATTGCCGTTCCAAGTTGTGTATTCACTCTCTGTGGAGTTCATGTAACATAAAAGGTAAATACAAAACTTGGAACGGCAATATTTTCAAACACCTCACAGTGATTGCTTGCTTGCTTGCTTGCATTCACTGGCTGTGAATTCCAGCGTGAAGTCCTGTATGTCGGGTGAAGACATCCTGTTGTCCAACATCAGTGTGATGTCATACCGGACTGAGGTTTGCGTGAGTATCCATTGTCCCATGTCTGGCTTAATGGTGTGCAGACTGGTGGTTCCTCGCCGTGCAGGCAGATACTCTCCGACTTCGGAAGAATCAGCGATCCTACTACGTTAGCCAGGACCCCAAAGCGACCTGTTGCCCAGGGCGTACGACTAGGACGTGTTAGTAGGTCTTGGCCAGTATAAAACCTGGCCCTGGTGCCTTGGAAACACCTCTGCATCCCCTCACAGTCATTAAAAATGCATCCTGTATATCAGCTATCTCCTACACTGAAACATTCAAATATACCTATGTCCGCGAAACGACAGATAATAAATAGCATTTTCACATCAACCGTATGCAACCAGTGTCTGCTTTGACATTATCCAAATCACACTTTTGTAAAATCAGCACCTGGGAGATGAGATTCTTGATAAGAGCTGCCAACTTAGCTGTCTGAAACCGAGTAGACGTTATGTTATCAGACAGAACCAACGCCCTGTGACATATATATTGAAAGGTAGAAATTAAATGATTCGGTCATCTCGTCAGAATGAAACACCATCAGCCACCAACCCTGGTGCTATATCAAAGAAGATCGGATGCGAGAGCAAGATTACGCCCGAGAAGAAAATGAACTGACAACATCAAAGACATTGTACAATCACAGGGAATGACACTGTTCAGTGCCACAGATCGGGTACTGAAAAAAGTCAAATATTCCTCCTCGCGACGCTTGACATTGGAAGATGATGATGATGGTTGTTTGAATAGCTTGAAACTATTTTCAGCAAAAAACAAATATTCTGGATGTGGACAACATTTCATATTCCTGCAGTGGCAGGCTGTTTGCGACTATTTTCATGTAATTCTATCACTAGAAATCATGGTTGTGTAGTGATTAATCCGTTACTAGCCTACATACACCATGTTAGTATACATTTCTGCGACCTATGGTACTATTTCAATGACTGAAAACGAATCCTGCCCATATTCTATAGCTGTGGATCAGATGAATGTTAGGCTTGGTTTTAAAGATAACATCTATTTTAGGGGTGTTTAGCTGTGGGTCAGGTAAATGTTAGGTTTGGTTTTAAAGATAACATCTATTTTAGAGGTGTTTAGCTGTGGGTCAGGAAAATGTCAAGCTTGGTTTTAAAGATAACATCTATTTCAGTGGTGTTTAGCTGGCCATAACCGGTACTGTGGCGAAGTCGTTACGAACGCGATTCGTAATCTCGCATACCGCGTTCGAAACACGGCTGCAAGTGGACTGGAAGCAGGCTGCCCTCCGTTGGTTTTCATGTAATGGTATGAGTGCCAGCGTTCAGAAAACAATGTCAAACGATTGAACGTAAACGTGCCAAGGAAGCACACAACAGCCAAAAATGCTGGGGTTGACCGCGATGTCCTGTTTTCGTTTCGATTCGATTATACTATTAGCCCTACCCCTTTCAATCTTAAAGATAAGTTATATTAGGGTCTATTACTGACTTAGATTAATAATCCTATGAACAGGATATTAATTTGAAGACGATTATTGTTCATAGATTGTAATGGTCTCGTCCTATAAAAATATGCAGGTAAATAATCAGCAGGCCATGCGTCGAAGTAAGCCTTCAGCGAGGCGCTGTCGTCCTGCTGTGACCATATTAGCTGTACATGTGTACATTTTGTCTAGTGTGTCCGCTAATCTCTGCTTCTCTCTTCTACTTTTATGAGTGCTAATCAATACCGGTTAATTTATTTCTCAAGCTATTTCAGTGACTTCAAAAGCTCCCCAGCTTTTGATATTCTGTGTACTCGATCCAATGGCTTGTCTCGTACAGCACTTTGACCCCTGAACTTATTCAGTGTGAAGGATAATACATCGTATAAGGTCATTATGGACAGAGGAAATAACCTCGAATCTCGATATATGACGCCAATAAAAGGGCACTCTCGCGCTGTTTATTATTCATCGCGACACCGCAAGGTACAAGAGGATCAAGTTGAAATGGGATGAGAAGGTCATGGTGATATTTGTTTTGTTTCTCAGTATCTTTCCCAGTTTCAATGCTTAGTGAGCGGTAAATGTAATACATGTTCGTTTTTTATTACGCGCCATGTTTTGTCCAAACATACCATTTTGTTTGGCAGTGAATCAGTTAACAGAGTTTTGACATTTCTCTTGTTCATAACCCAGATGCCCTGCCTCTGGTGTTGTTACTGTTTTGTGTAAATTCTCATCACATATTGAAACCATCTACTATGTAGTTCTCCTGTTACCCACCTCACTGCCACACTTCCCTCTATAATTATGTTTCCTAGACTTGGAGATCTTTTTACATGTCCAAAATATTTCACTTTCCTCTTTTTTTTGGGTCTTAATAACTAGGCTTCTTCAATGTTGCGAATACATTGAACGAACAGCGATTTCCTGGAAGAGGTTAGTGGACGTATAACAATATATGGTCATACAATGAGAAGATTGGCATTAGAGAAGCTATGACGACTTAAAAGATCAACGGGAGACGAGTTATAGGCTAGCCTAGTCAAATAATATGTAATGGTCTAAAAAGATGGAACGGAGGAATGCCATCAATAGAACTGACCCTAAACATGAACCACTGATATATGTGGAGAGATATGAACACCAAATACAGATATCTGTGAAGAGATATGAACACCAAGAACCGATATCTGTGGAGAGACATGAACACTAAGGACAGAAATATGTGGAGAGACATGAACACCTTCGTCACTTTGCAAGGCTCATGATGACGATGATGATATTTTGTTCTTTATCCCCGTGGTGTATCATCCTTCTGATGTTATCCGTTTGAATAGATATTTGAACTCACGTACCTGCACCACATCGATACCATTGACTTTATTTGTACAGTTAACTTAATCTTTTGTTGATCTGCGACCAGAATTGCGTGTGTCTTTTCCTTATGGTTTTGATGAGTGCTCTTGTGAGACCTGAGCTCTCAATATCTCAAAATATAAAATAACATAAAGTAATGCAGATTTTCAGAATACAATTACGGAAAACATATGACATTGCGGCGACTAGTCTTCATTAGCAGATCAATACACAAAGCACAACATATAAATACTAGGGCCACACTGTAATGACTACATTAAAGCATAAAACGAAGAACATCTTACCCAGTAAGTCCCTGGCATTGGAGGTTAGAACAAATATCTACCAATGGTACATAAATATAGTCAACTAGCTGACCCTGCCCGGCTTCGCCCAGCTCTTGGCGGGGAGCATCTCATTTAATTCATATTCGGCCCCTACTCCCGTTCCCGTTCCCATTAGAAAGAGCACTTGAAAAATCTTTCCATCTTCCCCCAACAATTAACTTGGGTAAATGGAGCGGCAGCAGCAGCAGCAGAAGGAAAAGGATTAGGAGGAGGAGGAGGAGGAGGAAGGGGAGGAGGGGAGGATGAGAAGGAGGGGGAGGAGGAGGGAGAGGAGGAGAGGAGGAGGAGGGGGAGAACGACGAGGAGGAGGGGGGAGGAGGGGGAGAATGACGAAGAGGAGGGGGAGGAGGGGAGGAGGAGAGGAGGAGGGGTAAATTCGACTCGGGCTCTGAAGGTTCGATTCCAGGCCGCTTCCTTCGGGTCACGAGTGAAATTTTTTGGAGATTCCTGTGGGTCGTCGCTAGAGCTACGAAGTTCGTGCTTTGTGCGACGTTTTCCGCGCTGCGGAGAGAGACCGAGCCATATAGGATAAAACCAATGAATTCGACCCTGTCGACTTTTTTTTTCAATGTGGTTTTTTTTTTTTTTTTTAAAAGAAGCATGGTCAAATACATTTCACAGCCAAAATTCGTGTTCTAAATGTTTTGTAAAGACCAAGACCCAAGAAGAAATTATCACAACAATTAGAAATAGAAAGTCATCATTGTTGGCCAATTTATAAGAAGAGCGAAACTAAATATATTTGTCACACCTGGAAAGATTTACGAAATTGAAAATACGTAGACAGCGAGAGATGTTTCGTGCCAGCTTTATGTCACAGCATGAACATTGTTCAGGGCTTGAGGAATTGATACGGCATGTTGAAAATCGCAAGATGAAAAACATACAATTCAAAGCATTCCGCCCAGACTTTTCCAAATGCGGAATCATTTCTACGCTTGTAATAGCATTCCGTTTTCAGCATCTCATTTCACTGCATTTGATGTCCAATTATTCAATTGTTCTATATTAGCAAGTGTCTTCAAATGACAAGAAATAACCTGCAGTGAACTTAAAGGATCCTGTTGACATTCTCGTGTGTTAAACGGATTTAATTCTTTCTTTAATTCTGGAAACTATAACTTTTCTTTTTTGTGTTCCCAGTTGGAAACCAATCATTTTTCTCGATATTCCAATAAAAAATATTCTTTTTTGCGTTCTATTTTAAGCTACATGACACAACAAAGTCCCTGCGGCTCCGTGTACTTAAATGGGGTCATTAGTAGCTGTTCTGTAGGTTCGCATGGCTGGGTTCTAACAATAATACCATCCAGGCTCTAGAAAAAATGGTATGTCTGTGAAGGTATTCTTGTGTACTTAACTGTAGGTATTGGAATGCTGTGTGGCTAACTGTGGTCCGTCAGCAGTGGTCGATGTGTTGGTCAGGCCTCAGTAGTGTGTAATTACGAACAGTACCCTGTGTATAACTCTATTTGTGAGTGTATGTCTGTATACGTGTATGTATGTACGTAAGTAGATATGTATGTATGTATTAGTGTTCTCACCCATGGCGAGTGGGCTGCGGATGCAGTTCGTAATCCCGCATACTGCGTTCGAAACACAGCTGCGGGCGATTTGGCAGCAGGCCACCTTGCGTTGTTTTTTATAAAATGGTATGGGTACCAGTCGTTCATAAAGCAATGGCAAACTACTGAACGTAAACTTGCCCAAGAATCACGAACAGCCAAAAAATTCTAGGGTTGACTGTTACGTCCTGTAAATGATGTGCAACTAACTAACACATATTAAGAACAAAACTGTCATTACGGCCTACAGAACCACGCTGTGTAGGACAGGGCGTCGTGAGCCTACAGAACCACGCGGTGTAGGACAGGGCGTCGTGAGCCTACAGAACCTCGCGGTGTAGGACAGGGCGTCGTGAGCCTACAGAACCACGCGGTGTAGGACAGGGCGTCGTGAGCCTACAGAACCACGCGGTGTAGGACAGGGCGTCGTGAGCCTACAGAACCTCGCGGTGAATGGACAGGGCGTCGTGAGCCTACAGAACCACGCGGTGTAGGACAGGGCGTCGTGAGCCTACAGAACCACGCGGTATAGGACAGGGCGTCGTGAGCCTACAGAACCACGCGGTGTAGGACAGGGCGTCGTGAGCCTACAGAACCTCGCGGTGTAGGACAGGGCGTCGTGAGCCTACAGAACCACGCGGTGTAGGACAGGGCGTCGTGAGCCTACAGAACCACGCGGTGTAGGACAGGGCGTCGTGAGCCTACAGAACCACGCGGTGTAGGACAGGGCGTCGTGAGCCTACAGAACCACGCGGTGTGGGACAGGGCGTCGTGAGCCTACAGAACCACGCGGTGTAGGACAGGGCGTCGTGAGCCTACAGAACCACGCGGTGTGGGACAGGGCGTCGTGAGCCTACAGAACCACGCGGAGTAGGACAGGGCGTCGTGAGCCTACAGAACCACGCGGTGTGGGACAGGGCGTCGTGAGCCTACAGAACCACGCGGTGTGGGACAGGGCGTCGTGAGCCTACAGAACCACGCGGTGTGGGACAGGGCGTCGTGAGCCTACAGAACCTCGCGGTGTAGGACAGGGCGTCGTGAGCCTACAGAACCACGCGGTGTAGGACAGGGCGTCGTGAGCCTACAGAACCACGCGGTGTAGGACAGGGCGTCGTGAGCCTACAGAACCACTCGGTGTAGGACAGGGCGTCGTGAGCCTACAGAACCTCGCGGTGTAGGACAGGGCGTCGTGAGCCTACAGAACCTCGCGGTGTAGGACAGGGCGTCGTAAGCCTACAGAACCACGCGGTGTGGGACAGGGCGTCGTGAGCCTACAGAACCACGCGGTGTGGGACAGGGCGTCGTGAGCCTACAGAACCACGCGGTGTAGGACAGGGCGTCGTGAGCCTACAGAACCTCGCGGTGTAGGACAGGGCGTCGTGAGCCTACAGAACCTCGCGGTGTAGGACAGGGCGTCGTGAGCCTACAGAACCACGCGGTGTAGGACAGGGCGTCGTGAGCCTACAGAACCACGCGGTGTAGAACAGGGCGTCGTGAGCCTACAGAACCACGCGGTGTAGGACAGGGCGTCGTGAGCCTACAGAACCACGCGGTGTAGGACAGGGCGTCGTGAGCCTACAGAACCACGCGGTGTAGGACAGGGCGTCGTGAGCCTACAGAACCACGCGGTGTGGGACAGGGCGTCGTGAGCCTACAGAACCACGCGGTGTAGGACAGGGCGTCGTGAGCCTACAGAACCACGCGGTGTGGGACAGGGCGTCGTGAGCCTACAGAACCACGCGGTGTGGGACAGGGCGTCGAGAGCCTACAGAACCACGCGGTGTAGGACAGGGCGTCGTGAGCCTACAGAACCACGCGGTGTAGGACAGGGCGTCGTGAGCCTACAGAGCCACGCGGTATAGGACAGGGCGTCGTGAGCCTACAGAACCTCGCGGTGTAGGACAGGGCGTCGTGAGCCTACAGAACCACGCGGTGTAGGACAGGGCGTCGTGAGCCTACAGAACCTCGCGGTGAATGGACAGGGCGTCGTGAGCCTACAGAACCTCGCGGTGTAGGACAGGGCGTCGTGAGCCTACAGAACCTCGCGGTGTAGGACAGGGCGTCGTGAGCCTACAGAACCACGCGGTGTGGGACAGGGCGTCGTGAGCCTACAGAACCACGCGGTGTAGGACAGGGCGTCGTGAGCCTACAGAACCACGCGGTGTAGGACAGGGCGTCGTGAGCCTACAGAACCACGCGGTGTAGGACAGGGCGTCGTGAGCCTACAGAACCACGCGGTGTAGGACAGGGCGTCGTGAGCCTATAGAACCACGCGGTGTAGGACAGGGCGTCGTGAGCCTACAGAACCACGCGGTGAGCCGGAGGAGGGCACGTGCAGTCGCTGCGAGCTAAGCAGGTTAGAGTTTGATTTTGTTTTATTTTTAGATTTATGTTGCATATCCCTTGCAGGACGTTGCAGTCAACACCAGCATTTTTCAGCTGCTATTGATGTACTAGACAAGTGTTACGTTCAGTAGTTTGCCATTGCTTTCTGAACGACCGGCTCCCATACCAACACGTTATAATTCAACGCCACACGGTCACGCAACGCGACAAACTATTTTGCCCCCGATAAAAAAAAAAATTCATTACCTACTGAGGATTCGAAGCTGTGTCTCCCAAATAAGAGACCAGACTTCTAGCCACTCGGCCAGCCTTTCCTCTACAAACATTGGTCCGAAAAACATACATAGTAAAGGACCCGTGTACAAGCCGTCTAGCGGATTGGGGTTTTGGTGTAAACTCCATCTGTTTACAGACCAATCGACACTCTATAAGCGGGATGGGCGAAATTTCCCGGTACCCATATTAAGCTATGTAGATCTGGCTGCCCATATTAATTTTAAAACTATTGATGGGGATTCGAACACATGACCACGGGGTCGACAAGCAAACGTGCTAGCCACTGCGGTATGCGGACGTCAGCTTACTTGAGACGGACGTGCAAATGACATGTAGGATATAACTGCGGGTATGTCTGTCACTGGTGTTAGTTGCATATCCTGTACGTCAGCTTACTTGAGACAGACGTGCAGATGACATGTAGGATGTAACTGAGGATATGTCTGTCACTGGTGTTAGTTAGTTGCATATCCTGTACGTCAGCTTACTTGAGACAGACGTGCAGATGACATGTAGGATATAACTGAGGATATGTCTGTCACTGGTGTTAGTTGCATATCCTGTACGTCAGCTTACTTGAGACAGACGTGCAGATGACATGTAGGATGTAACTGGGGATATGTCTGTCACTGGTGTTAGTTGCATATCCTGTACGTCAGCTTACTTGAGACAGACGTGCAGATGACATGTAGGATGTAACTGAGGATATGTCTGTCACTGGTGTTAGTTGCATATCCTTTACGTCAGCTTACTTGAGACAGACGTACAGATGACATGTAGGATGTAACTGAGGATATGTCTGTCACTGGTGTTAGTTGCATATCCTGTACGTCAGCTTACTTGAGACAGACGTGCAGATGACATGTAGGATATAACTGAGGATATGTCTGTCACTGGTGTTAGCTATTTGTTAGTTATATTCTTCACAAGACGTCGCAGTCAACTCCGGTATTTTTTGGCTGTTTGTGATCTCTAGGCAAGTTTACGCTCAGTAGTTTGTCATTGCTTTCTGAACGACCGGCAATCATACCATTTTCATAAAAACCAAAGCCAGGCGGTATGCTACCAAACTGACCACAGTTTGTTTCAAACGCGGTATTCAGGATTAGGAAATGTGTAGGTAACACCTTCGCCTCGGAGCCGGCGTCACTGTTAAACAAAGAGAAATTCAAAGGATCTTGCGATCTTAACTTCTTTGTTTAACACACGAGATTACTAGTTCCCCTACACACCGTCTATCCATTCCCTAACTTAAAAGAAATCGCAGCAATTTATTTTACAGCCGGGTGTGTCGTCATGATGTCTTCCAACACACTATAAATAGTAATAAACACACTATAAATGTTACTAGAGTCGATCCCTTTAGCTCAATCTTTCTGACAGGAGATTTCCCGCAACCAATGTTTTTTTAAGATGTTTTCTGTAATATTGCACAAGGAATTTATCCATAGAAAATGTTAACATAAAACAATATAATGATTGACATATGGAATTATACAATAAAAACAAGTAATGGTTGTTCCATATCATACACTGGCGTTTTATTGTGAAGTACTAAACCTTAACATATACAATACAAACGGTATAAGAAGGTGGTGTGATAAATTCCCTTCCTCTTTATTTAAAAATTAAAAAAAACAAATCAGAATTTTCTCACAATTGGGTGGTATCCATTTTATGGCGCTTTGGCGGCCTTACGGCCATACTGCTTGGGAAAAAATTCTGCTTCCGCTGGAGATTAAACCCCAACCCCTGTCTTGGCATTCAAGCGCACTAACCACTTTGGCGCCGAAACTCCCACAAAACATTGTAGACTAAAATATCCTGTCCGTCGTCCTAATGTCCGTGTCCCTATTTGTACAGTACTAATTGTACAACTAAACCGAGTGGTACTAAAACCAAATGATCACCTCTGATTAATGAATGTTTTCGTAACCCTTGAACATAAAAGATATACCAGGATTTCTCCCGGTACAGACAGCTAAAAGGGGATATGGGTCTAGTGAGACGGCCTGCATTCAAAACTGTATAGAACAAATGAGGAGCTCTAAAACACTATTGACTACATCAATAGAACTCGTCTGTCGGGGTAAACACAAAAGAATGAACGCACGAAAAGAGAAGGATATTGTGGTGAGCAGTAAAAACAAGCGACTGACGCCACATTTTCTTTTCAAGTCTTCCTTCCAGCCTCACTATTCTACATTATGTCATTACACATTATTCAGTCCGTAGACTGACTTGAAGTACATGTATCACAAGTCTGGTTTGAAATTATATGTCTAGTTTTGTCACGGCCCACAAATTCATTTATGAGAAAACGACGAGATGGCTTTCCCTAGAGTTCCGTGTGTACATTTGAGATTTATTTGGAGAAAATATGTCACTGTAGGTAGGTTTCATGATGTTCTGGAACTTTACCAGAAGAGCGATAAATGACGGCCTATTCTCACTGTCTGGGAATTTTAATTTGAGCTACTTTCACACAAATGTAACCAACCAATACAGCAGGCTCATAAATGTAGCCTATGTAGTTTATACACAACTTTTACCTTTCTATCACGCGCACAAATGTAACCTATGAAGTTTATACACAACTTTTACCTTTCTATCGTGCGCACAAATGTAACCTATGAAGTTTATTCACAACTTTTACATTTCTATCGTGCGCACAAATGTAACCTATGAAGTTTATACACAACTTTTACCTTTCTATCGTGCGCACAAATGTAACCTATGAAGTTTATTCACAACTTTTACATTTCTATCGTGCGCACAAATGTAACCTATGAAGTTTATACACAACTTTTACCTTTCTATCGTGCGCACAAATGTAACCTATGAAGTTTATACACAACTTTTACCTTTCTATCGTGCGCACAAATATAACCTATGAAGTTTATACACAACTTTTACATTACTATCGTGCGCACAAATGTAACCTATGAAGTTTATTCACAACTTTTACCTTTCTATCGTGCGCACAAATGTAACCTGTGCAGTTTATACACAACTTTTACCTTTCTATCGTGCGCACAAATGTAACCTATGCAGCTTATACACAACTTTTACCTTTCTATCGTGTGCACAAATGTAACCTATGAAGTTTATACACAACTTTTACCTTTCTATCGTGCGCACAAATGTAACCTATGCAGCTTATACACAACTTTTACCTTTCTATCGTGCGCACAAATGTAACCTATGCAGCTTATACACAACTTTTACCTTTCTATCGTGCGCACAAATGTAACCTATGAAGTTTATACACAACTTTTACATTTCTATCGTGCGCACAAATGTAACCTATGAAGTTTATACACAACTTTTACCTTTCTATCGTGCGCACAAATGTAACCTATGAAGTTTATACACAACTTTTACCTTTCTATCGTGCGCACAAATGTAACCTATGCAGCTTATACACAACTTTTACCTTTCTATCGTGCGCACAAATGTAACCTGTGCAGCTTATACACAACTTTTACCTTTCTATCGTGCGCACAAATGTAACCTATGCAGCTTATACACAACTTTTACCTTTCTATCGTGCGCACAAATGTAACCTATGAAGTTTATACACAACTTTTACATTTCTATCGTGCGCACAAATGTAAACCTATGAAGTTTATACACAACTTTTACCTTTCTATCGTGCGCACAATGTAACCTATGAAGTTTATACACAACTTTTACCTTTCTATCGTGCGCACAAATGTAACCTATGCAGCTATACACAACTTTTACCTTTCTATCGTGCGCACAAATGTAACCTATGCAGCTTATACACAACTTTTACCTTTCTATCGTGCACACAAATGTAACCTATGAAGTTTATACACAACTTTTACCTTTCTATCGTGCGCACAAATGTAACCTATGCAGCTTATACACAACTTTTACCTTTCTATCGTGCACACAAATGTAACCTATGAAGTTTATACACAACTTTTACCTTTCTATCGTGCGCACAAATGTAACCTATGAAGTTTATACACAACTTTTACCTTTCTATCGTGCGCACAAATGTAATCTATGAAGTTTTTACACAACTTTTACCTTTCTATCGTGCGCACAAATGTAACCTATGAAGTTTATACACAACTTTTACCTTTCTATCGTGCGCACAAATGTAACCTATGAAGTTTATACACAACTGCTACCTTTCTATCGTGTGCACAAATGTAACCTATGCAGTTTATACACAACTGCTTACCTTTCTATCGTGAGTAAAAATGTAACCTGCTCAGCGTATATACCACTTTAATCTGCCTAGCCTGCGCACAAATGTAACCAGCTCACCGCGAATTTAATGTGCGCACAACTATCATTTGCTCCTTCAGTTGCAAGGCGTTATCATCATTTCGAACCCAAGTGTGGCCACTGTAGCTTTAAATGTTTATATCGTCTAGTGTTTTTTAAAATCTCTAATTATGTCCTTAGTGTTTATGTATCTCGGAACAGTAATAACATCTGATGGGAGATGCCTTGAAGAGATTAGAACAAGAATCGCCATGGCAAAAGTAGCCTTTAGCAAGATGAAAAGCATATTGACCAATAAAAAGATGTCAATTGAAACGAGAAAAAGAGTGTTGAGATGCTACATTGAACCTGTACTTTTATGTGGATGTGAAGCGTGGACAATGAGCAGTCAGGCTGAAAAACATCTGATGGCTGTAGAGATGTGGTTTCTGAGGAAAATGCAAAGAATACCATGGACAGCCAGAAAGACCAATGAACAAGTCCTTCAAGAAACAAATGAAGATCGTAAATTGATTAGAGAAATTAGACGTAGACAGTCAAAATTTTCTGGGCATGTTATGAGAAGAAATGGATTGGAGAATTTGGTGACAACTGGTAAGATCGAGGGGAACAGACCAAGGAGAAGACCTAGAAGCAAGTACCTGGATGGCTTGGCCTTGTGGCATGGTCGAGACAGAAACACGGAGCTGATCCACGACTCTGGTGATCGAGTGAGATGGCAGAACATGACCGCCCACGCTTACCGGCATGGCACATGATGGATGGATGGAGTTATGTCCTCTACTTTTATGAGTGTCAATTAATATTTGTACATGTATTTCTTATGCAATTTGAATGGCGTTAAAGGTTTCCCAACAATTGATATGTGTGTTTATTTAACACGGGTGGCGGGGTAGGGGTATCCCCTATCAAAGGAGAAGTGAGGTGTCTCCTTTCCTCCGCTAGCCTACGGGACACCCTTGGCCAAGATGGATTACCCGCTTATCTCGCAGTCAGGGTTACGTGAAGCCATGGGTGCAGGTGGTTGATGAAGTTGAAGAGCAGCCAACAGATAATTGTAAGTTATGGTCTCCAACTTCACGACGGTAGGCAAAGGATCTCTTTGTTGGTAAGACAATGACTACGGTCATCGACCAATATGGTCATTGCTAAGAAGGAAAGCAATGGCAAACTACCTTCTGTACAGATGCCAAGAAAATCATGTTTTGTCATCTCAACAAAATCGAGGGGAAGAGAACAAGAGGAAAGGCAGAGAAGTAAATATCTGGGTGGCTTTGCCACGTGGCATGGTCGAGACAAGAACGCTGAGCTGATCCACGAGTCTGGTGATCGAGTGAGGTAGTGAAATATGACCGCCCACGCTTATCGGCAGGGCACATGATGATGATGATGATGATGATGATGATGATGATGATGATGATGATGATGATGATGATGATGATGATCATGATGATCATGATGATCATGATCATGATGATCATGATGATCATGATAATGTGTATTTAACAAAATATATTTACACTGTCGACTGTTTTTAAAAAAAGTAATGTCTCGTAACAGGAATCTGCTTGGGGTAAATGAAGTGTTAGATCTATCACATTTTCAAGACCTGAATGCATGGAGGAGTAGGTGGCCAATATGTCCCTCCCGTAGCGAACGTTATGATCTGACATTATCAACATAATGTTAGAACCATTACATCAACGCATTCACTGTGCACAACGGAAATTAACAACTAACCTTAGAAGGAGCATTCGAATCTCTGTGCAGATTGCGTCATCACAGAGACTGTTGTCTGCACGGTTGGTGTCTGGAAAAATTATCAACAGTGAAAACAGCATACTTCTGTTGTCGCGGCCTTATCCTGAGTCAGCGTGGCAAATTATCTGGTTTCCTGAATTGGGAGGAAATAAACAATACACGTCATGCAATATTGAGTTGGCGGTTCCAGCTACTTTTATGTGAACAGGAAGAGCTCGTGTTAAATTTGAAATTACTGTGGGGGGTAACAGATGCTTCACATTTGAACAATACAAGTGACAATATGTTTTAAGTATTTCAGATAAAGCAGTATGCATGTATTCACTTCATATTGTACTTTTTCCCTTTGCTAGTTTTGAACTCAAGCTTAGTCCATACAAGTGCTACTACCTAGTGTTAGGGCCTTCACATTCTCTGGTCATGGGTACTTCTAGTGCACTGTACTGATTTTTGCCTGCGGATTAGTTTTCTTTTTTTTATCAGTGCCCCTCGCTATCAGGCGAACCCACTAAGACGTCAGAGGTGCTTGTAATTTACGTTCCCAAGTCAAGGTCGAGAAGTCAATATTTTAGACCAACTGACCGGTGTAGGGGTTGAATCAACACAGCGGATGCATAAGAACGAGCGCTCTTGTCCATTCGGCCACGATGATATGATATATAATTCTGCAGTGTGCGCTTGACCAGATGCGGCGAATAATATGCCAGTCAATAAATCTTGCAAAACATCGTTTGTGGTTTCCTTGTGTAAAATCAATATATAGTTATTAGAAACACAAGACTGAGGGGTGCTGTTATTATTGAAGTCAGTCGGAGCATGGCATAAATCTAACCATTTTTACAGGTTTTAGTGACATGGGGGTCTATGGCTGATGGGTTAGTGAATGCAATTTTACAATTCACCGATATACAGAGTCGAAGATTCGAAATCAGCAGCTGGCCGATTTGGAAGAAGAGCGATTTGCGTTGAATTCGATGGCATGGGGCGTCAACAATTGAGAAAGCGCAATGACAAACTATTGAACTAACATTGCCTAGTAAATCACAAGAAGATGTTGAAGATGAGGACGGAGCAAGGATGGGAATGTCCGGAGTGCTGTGATCTATGTTCTTGACGCGACTCAACCCAACTCAACAAACAGCTAATAAATGCTAGGGCTGATTGCAATGTCATGTAAAGGACATGCAATGAATCGTAACATATACCAATAATCAGTGTCTGGTGAGCGGTTCTTAAATACAACTACTCGCCAGGGCCAGTGTCTTGTGAACTGTACTCAAATAAAACACCTCAATAGGGTCAGTGTCTGGTGAACGGTTCTCAAATAAAACTACTCATCAGGACCAGTGTCCGATGAAATGTTCTCAAATAAATCAGCTCATTCTGGACCGGTGTCTGATGAACGGTTCTCAAATAAAACTAGTTAACAGGGTCAGTGTCTGGTGAACGGTTCTCACATAAAACTACTCACTGGGGCCAGTATCTGGAGAACGGTTTTCAAACAAATTTACTCACCACGGCCAGTGTCTAAATAACGATTCTCAAATAAAACGACTTACAAGGGCCAGTGTACGGTGAGCGGTTCTCAAATAATACTACTCACCATGTCCAGCGTCTGGTGAACGGGTCTCAAATAAACGACTTAGAAGGGCCAGTGTCTGGTGAACAGTTCTCAAATATAACTACTCACCAGGGCCATTGTCTAGTGAACGGTTCTCCAAAAAAAAAATAAAGAACAGCTTACCTTGGGTCAATGTCTGATGTGGGGTTTTCAAACAAAACAACTCACCGTGGGCCAGTGGTTGTGTGCTCGACTCTTAAATTATCAAGCTTATCTGGGTCAGTGTCTAATGAACGGTTCTTAAAGAGTGCAAACCAACTATCCCAGAAATGTAGATGTTGGGACGTAAGAAATGGATAATCGAACAAATCTTAAAATTAATGAAAATAAGCAGAGAAACACAAAACTATGACAAATATGCAGAGATCTACAAGAAGATTAGGAAATTGTGTAAAGAGGCAAAGGAAGTGTGCCTTAATGAAAATTGCATGGAAATTAAAAACCATCATAACACCCTGAAAACTAAATCAATGCACAAAATAATTAATGACACCACTAGAAAAAGAACTCACGCATCAACCGATTGCCTAAAAACCGAGTTCAGACAACATCAAGTGATCAGTTGCAATATAAACATTTGGACAGACAGTTAGACAAACGCTAACTCATGCACGTACGCACACGCACACACACACACACACACATACACACAATGCATGCATGCACCGACAGGCGGACATTGATGCACACATATAGGATAGGAACAATAGGATATGAGGACGTACAGGCATGGCAGACATGAAAGTAGGGGGGAGGGAGGGAGGGAGGACAGAGAGAATGAGTGAGAGACATACACAGAAGGTCAGCATGACCGAATAGATAAGATCGCTGACTATTAAACTTTTGGTGTGATGAGGCCGAGAAAACTGTTTCAACCCCTAGGCCGGTCTGCTGCACTAAAATATTGGCTTCTCGTATTTCACTTGGGGACGTAAATTACGAATACCTCAGAAGTCGGAGTGGGTTCGCCTGATGGCGAGGGACACTGGTAATAGGGAAAGCTAATCCACACGCAAAAGTCACCCCAGTGCACTAGATGTAGAAGCATGTGTATAGACCATGCTTGAATTCAAACCGAGCGAATGCTAAAATAAAAAGACACATACAGGCGGACAGAGGAGAGAGTGACAGACAGAAGGACAGGTGGATGGTGAATGGAAGGATAAGTAGGTAGATCCTTTCATGTTTTTTTACTGTGGTGTCTTCTTTGTCAGTTAGAGTGTAACTGGGGAGACTACATATGGTGTTGTTGCTTGTTTAACACTTGACTGTCTTGTGGTCAAGGGTTCAGATTTCTAACAGCCACTAGTAGTTTTTCAGTGTACCGAAAATAACTGACTGTGGGGAATCTTAATGTTTGATAAATGTTTCTCAAATAAAACAGCTCACTTTGGGACAATGTCTGGTGAACGGAACGGTTCTCAAACATAGCAATCGACTATGAACCAGAGTCTAGAGGTCGGTTCTCAAATAAACTAACCGACTATGGGCCAGTGTCTAGTGGACGGTTCTCAAATAAAACTACTCACCAGGGCCATGTCTAGTGAACGGTTTTCAAATCATGGTGTCTATCCATCAATAATGATGATGACCATTTATTTCATCCAATGAGGTTGAAAGTTTGGAACCGTAAGGCCTATTTTGGCTCGAAATGTTTTTTGACAATGTGGTCAAAGAATGCTTGACGTTCCAGGAGTGGGGGAAGAGGTGTCTCCTGCTCTCTCTCTCTCTCTCTCTCTCTCTCTCTCTCTCTCTCTCTCTCTCTCTCTCTCTCTCTCTCTGTGTGTGTGTGTGTGTGTGTGTGTTTATTTATTTATTTGTGTGTGTGTGTGTGTCCAGTCTTTTATTTTTCACAGCTCTTGCAGTCCTGTTTCCTTCACACGTGACTTCACCCTTGCGTAATGATGTACGCAAGGCCCAGTATCAATGTTCAAAATGCGAGCGCTATGCCATTTCTGCGGCTTGCTAATTTAAACAGGTCACGATAGCTATGCCTGCTCCGTAGCAATGGCGTTACGGACTCAGTTCGCGATCCCGCTTACCCACGTTTGAAAGACAGCTGCGCTTGATTTGGCAGCAGACAGTGTTGATCTGGTCACGTCGGCAGACTTTACTTCCCAGGTCACATCCTGGTACCCATTTTATGCTAGGTCGACCTGGAACCCCGGGTCTGTTTTCACATATCCTCGCCTGAATGAGATTTGAATTCTTGACCACCGGGCTAGCAGGCAATCGAGTTAACCACTGTGTGACCACGGCTTCCAGTTATATAGCAGATCTCGCGATAATTTCCACTGCCAGTAAATGATGTCATTAGCGTTAGATACTGACTGGCGGTTTCAAACAGAACTGCAGTGGTCATTGTTAGTTTTAGCAACCGAAAGTGCAGAATTAAACACTAATTACTGCTGACCCACGTCATCAATGTTGGTGTATACGCTCACAAAGGTTAAATTTGACGCTTTAACTTGTCTAAATTCATGAAATAACCCATATAGTTTAGTCTGCGCGGATAAATATCGTATCACCTGTTGTAGCTAATTATAAACCTTCGGGTTTTATTGGTGAGGGTTTCTGCTGCAGAACATAAACGTCGTCATGTTTTTATTTATTAGTCAAAAGGTTTTCTTTATCGCCACGTAATATTAATTAACACCATGCTGGAAATAACCCCAGGCTGTTTTCGTATTCTGGAAAAATCCAGTGTGAGTATTCTGTATAATAATTAGTGTCCATTAGGATGTTATCATTCTATGCAACAGCAGTAATTTAATGTCGTTATGGGATAACAGTTCACTAGGCTACTAGCTCTCATTGTGGCAGATCAGAGCTAATGTAAATGTGTGTTGTTAATCCATGATTTCGTTTTGGTGAACTTAAACAAAGAGCCATGTTATTGGTTAGTCTCAGTGCGTGTCTCCGGGATAATGATTGGCTAGACAAACATGGTACATTTGGTCATCTCCCATTAGACACCATGCACTCATATAGTTACAGTCGTCTAAAATTTCAGGAGAATAATGAACCATTTACAATTACTAAAAAAGAAAATTAGGGCATTTGAACTTAGACTTAAAGACAACTAATTAGAATATAGGGGACAAGATGAAGAAAAATAAAATTCTACGATATCTGAACCTATCAGCCTATTAAGAGAGGTGTGAGACAGGGATGTGTAATGTCTCCAGATCTGTTTTCCCTGTACTGTGAAAGTATTTTCAGAAATATTGAAGATATGGAAGGAATCAACATTGGGGGACGATGCATCAATAACACTAGATATGCAGATGATACAGTCTTGATTGCAGACAATGAACATGATCTGCAACATTTAGTAGATGCGGTTGTTACACACAGTGAACAACGAGGGTTAGAATTAAATTGTAAAAAGACACAGATTATGGTCGTCACTAGGAAGAACGAAATACCACAATGTAATATACAAGTAAATGGGAATATTCTTCAAAAGTGAATAGGTACAATTATCTCGGAACAGTAATAACATCCGATGGGAGATGCCTTGAAGAGATTAGAACAAGAATCGCCATGGCAAAAGTAGCCTTTAGCAAGATGAAAAACATACTGACCAATAAAAAGTTGCTAATTGAAACGAGAAAAAGAGTGTTGGGGTGCTACATAGAACCTGTACTTTTATATGGATGTGAAGCTTGGACAATGAGCAGTCAAGCTGAAAAACATCTGATGGCTGTAGAAATGTGGTTTCTGAGGAAAATGCAAAGAATACCATGGACAGCCAGAAAGACCAATGAACAAGTCCTTCAAGAAACAAATGAAGATCGTAAACTGATTAGAGACATTAGACGTAGACAGTCACAATTTTTTTGGCATGTTATGAGAAGAAATGATTTGGAGAACTTGGTGACAACTGGTAAGATCGAAGGGAACAGACCAAGAGGAAGACCTACAAGCAAATACCTGGATGGCCTGGCCTCGTGGCATGGTCGAGACTGAAACACTGAACTGATCCACGACTCTGGTGATCGAGTGAGATGGCAAAACATTACCTCCCACGCTTACCGGCATGGCACATGATGGATGGATGGATATCTGAACATCGAAGAAAATTGGTTCATACACAATATTATATAGGGTGTATTTTCAATTACTGTGCAGTGTTTGAAAATATTGCTCGGAATGCTGAAGAAGAAGAAGAAGAGAAGAATAGGTAAATACAAAACTTGGACCGGCAATATTTTGAAACACTGCACAGTCATTACAGATGCATACTGTATCTCAGAAACAAAACCACTTTTGTCGTATTACACGTCACAGTAGCCGGGTGAAATGGCAAAATTATTCTGGGGTACTTGTAATTGACGTCCCCGAGTCAAGGACGAGAAGTCAACATTTGAGTTCAACTGACCGGCGTGTGGAACGAAACCATTACACCGCGGTCAGAAGAGAGAGTAAACGAGTTCAACCTATCAGCCATGTCGACCTCGGCAGCAATGTATATTAGCTCATAAAGTCAGTTAGACTTCTAATACTTGACCAATAATTGTTAAAGCGATATACGTGAATGCATTCATTCCTTCTGTAGCATGTCCCTGGCAGAACCTCGTTCCCTTAACATCCTTCCGGAAAACTTCTCGGCCTTAAGCAAGATGTCCCGCGTCCTGATACACCCATTTGGAGATCATATGCCACTTCCTGCACCCATCATGTCTTTGGCCTTCCTCTTCCTTTCTTTCAAAGCTTATACGCTTTCATTATTGTTCTCTCGAAACTTGCATGACGATTCAATTGATGAAAATATTTCAATTTCCCAAACGATATTGCGGCATTTCCTCTAACTCGCCAAGGAATATTTTTAATGAAAGGTCTTAACAACTAACAGACACTGTGCAAAGTGAACTCGACGCAAACATGCAATCGCCTAGCCAAACGTAGATGGGAAATTCTTCAACTGATCTCGAGGAACTGCTTGAATTAGATCATGGTGAGCTTTAACAGGAAGATCTACTTGTGAAGTAGTGGCAAACACGAGAAAGCTGAAGACAAATGAATAGGACATTTGCTGAAGTTTCAGCTCGCTTATTTACATATAGCGGCCGTGACATGGCATTTCAATATGCCAAAAACAACAGCGAGCGAGATTTTAAATCACCTGACTCCGATATAGATCGAGCAATAATTTTAAGATTTATTAAATACTAATGTGAAATTCGCGAAATCAAGAAAGAATGTGCGAAAAGCAAATGCGTATTATGGCTGTTTTGGAGTCACGCGCGCGCGCAGGCGCGCGCACGCACGCACGCACGCACGCACGCACGCACGCACGCACGCACGCACGCACGCACGCACGCACGCACATAAGGCACAGTTCTGAAAATTCAAGCAATCTGAAGTCCTGATTAGAGGATAACTTTGTTAAGAAAGGCCATGTCTAATTTTTATATTAATTTTCCTTTTTTTTTTCTCTTCATCTCGTTATACCTCGTCAGACCAATTTCTTTACTATCTTGTTACATCTCAAATAAAAATGACACATGAAAATTACGTTCTCTTTTATTGTGGATTCGATCAGCGAACGCAAGTTAATTATGGAGTCGGTTTCAAATTACATCCTGAACAAGCGCAAAGTATTACCAACACTGAATTTACAACAGAAAGAATAATATTAATAGAGATTAAATGCATTATAACAACGACCATTAAGCAAACAATAGTCCCCGAACCGATAATTTCACGAAGAAGACACAAACGAATATTTCGATAACCTTACAGACACTTTACTTGAAACAATGTTAATAGGAAAAAGAAGATTATTGTGATGGGTGATTTCAACGGACGAAGCGGTACAAGCAGAACACCGTGGGATGAATGTGTGGGGCCAGTCAGAGCTACAGAGACTGAACGTATTAGCAATGGTGAACGCCTACTTAACATGTGCTCCGAAAAAGGACTAATAATAACAAATAAATTTTTTTTTCGAACATCGGCACAGTCACATAATAACCTGGTATAAATGGAAGAACACAGAGCAGGCACCTCACCTTAATTGTATTCTAATTAGGGAAAGAAGGCTGCTATTAGATTCTAGAGCACTCCTTATCACATACCCTGATACCGATCATAGACCAGTTATCATACACGAATTGTGCGTCATACATGGGTATATTATATAGGTAAAATGTACGCAAAACTGTTGGAACAAAGAGCTAGACCAGTGGTTCTCAACCGGTGGGGAATTCTACACCCCCCCCCCCTCCCCCACAGGGGGAGATGGGGAATTTTAGGGTTTCTATGGGGAATTAAGCTTATTTCGTTAATACAAGAACCGATTACTTGATATTGTTTTTCCCTCCATACTTTACGGTTCTGTACTTCTCGCTCTTCTGAAATTTGTTTTATAACGTAAGTAGACCCGCAAATCACGTTTTATGTAGACGTCTAGACTTGTTCTAGTATGTGTTATTAAATTTAGTGAAGGATAGACCCATATTTGAAAAACAGTTACACACAGCTCAATCTGATTTCAGGAAAGGTAAAAGTTGCACTGATGCACTATTTACTCTAAGGCGAATGTGTGGAAAGAACCATCGAATACAGTGACCAGCAGAATCACGGGTTCGTATATAAGGAAAGAGCTTTCGACAGAGTAGATAGATATAAATTATGCTTAAAGACTACGCGATACAAGAATGTTTACTTTAATTTGTTTGCTGCTGCTGCTCTTAAACCTCTGCATTACTCTAGTCAATTCCCTTTTGGGTTCTTTATGAACAGTTTTCATTGCTGTCAGTTATGTTCAGTTGGTTCCATATCCTTTACAGGACGTCGCTGTCAACACACGCATCTTTTGCTGTTGTGATCTATTGGCAAATTTACGCTCAGTAGTTTGCCATTGCTTTCTGTATGACCGGCACCCATACTAGTTCGTAAAAAAACCAAGTCTGTCTGCTGCCAAATCAACCTCAGTTGTGTTTCGAACGCATGTATGCCGCATTACGGACTGCGTCCGTAAACCTATCGCCACGGAGCCGTCTGTTAATTATGAGGCCAATGTATTCAAAGTATGTGACATCTTTAATTTCTTCATTGTTGGTTGACAGTTAGTTTTGTCTGTAGACAATAAGTATTTATGTTACCAAATAGATTGTGATCTTTCGCTGTGTCTTTTGCCAGACGGGATTGTCGTTTCTAATGTCTTGCCATTGTTGGAGAGGAGAACCGTATCATCTAGCGTATCTAGAGTTCCGGCATCAGATTTCACCGGTTGACATTTCTCTTCACATTTTCTGTGCACACGTTGGAGAGGTATGGGGAGATAATGTAACCCCGTGTTACTCCCCCTTGCTTCTCAAAATGATTTGATATTCACCAGGTATTCTAAGAGCTGCTTGTTGTTCATGATACAATCTTTCAATTAAATAGATTACATGTGCTGGAAACATCACGTATGTTATTTTTTTATTTATTTTATTTTTTTTTTTTTAATATCCTTTATAGAACATTGCGGTCAACACCAGCATTTCTGCCATTGTGATCTCATGGCAAGTTTGCCATTGCTTTCTGAACGATCGGCACCGATTCTTCTTCTTCTTCAGCGTTCCGAGCCATTGAGGTTCTTTGCTGCAGATACAATCCGTCTCCATTCGTCTCTCTGGTTGACCCTCTCTTGCCAGTCGTTGATTCCAAGTGCTTGTAGGTCTGTATATATATATATATATATATATATATATATATATATATATATATATATATATATATATATATATATATATATTATCTCTCCACCGTCTTCTTGGTCTACCTCGGGGTCTACGGTCATTTATTTCCTGAGTGTAAGCGAGTTTTGTTTCTCTATTATCTTCCATTCTTTCTATATGCCCCAGCCATTGTAGTCTATTAGCCTTCATGATACCAGTGATTAGCGGGGACTTAAACAGATCATAAATGTCTTTGTTACTTCTTCTTTTCCACTCTCCACTTTGTGTATCCCTAATGGGTCCAAAGATGCGTCTTAAAACTTTGTTCTCAAAGGTTTGTATATCGGATTACGAACCACGTCCGTAACGCCTTCGCCACGGAGACGGCATGTCTGTCATTAAATTCCACAATTTCTTATATTGAACACTATAGGAGTTATTGAAATAACTTTCATTTCATGTATGCTGATCTGTTTTGTCATTAGGTGTGCAAACACTAAGTTTGGGGTTAGAAAGCAAGACACGCGAGAAAGCCTGTAGGGACATATACGAGTAAAGAGAACTATGTAGTTGTTGCCCGATCTCCATTCTGAAGTCATTACATATCCAGAGACAACTATAGTCGCTGCCTAATTTTATTTCTCTGATAACTTTGAAAGGATAAGTGCACTCACTCTTAAACTCCTGGTGCGCTGATTGCGGGGTATGTGGTTCAACTCTCACAGGCATTAAGTTAGACTTAGATGTTGATATTTCGTTCAGAAAGCAATGGTAAACATTTTTTTGGGGGGTTGCATATCCCTTACAGGACGTGCAGTCAACATCAACATTTCTCAGCTGCTGTTGATGTACTAGGCAAGATTACGCTCAGTAGTTTGCCATTGCCTTCTGAGCGACCAGCTCACATACCCCTAAGTTACCAACGAAGCGAGAACCGCTACCGATTCTCACGATAATATACTGGATTGCGGAAAAAGACGTTAACACCTAGGCCAGGGAGACCGGAATGTAAACTACTGAACATAAAAATACCGTGAAAATGAAGCTGGGGTTGTTGGCAATGGGAAAGGAGGTCGTGGATGGCTCGGGCGGAGGATGCGGTCGGACGGATGTGCCCCTTGGAGAACATTGGGCGAGGAGAGGGGTGGGTCGGAGTGTCGAGCGGAGCAGTCAGACTTGTGCAGAGTTATAATCACATTGAGCCGGGAGTGCAGGGAGTGGCCAGCAGGGGCCACAGAAGTGGAAATCCAGCAACTAATTCAGGATAATGCTCGCCCGGGTGATGTGATTATCTACACAGATGGTTCGGTGTTAAGAGGTAGTAGAAGTGCCTGGGGTTTCTTGGCAAAGGCTAATGGTCGACGTTTGGTGCAGGAGAGCTTGGCATATGATACCACAACATCTAGCTTGAGTATGGAGGTGGAGTCAGTCAGTGCAGCTTTCCGCTGGATGGAGAATACGATACACACACACATCGTGATTGTAACTGACTCAGAAAGCATGCTGAGTAGGGTGAGGACAGGCAAGCTTCGTGCCGAGTGGCTTGCTTCGCTTCGGAAATCACGGGTGGCAAGCATCGTCTGGATCTTTTCTCCGGGGCATGCTGGTGTGCTGGGGAATGAACAGGCAGACAGATTGGCTGGCTCTGCAAAACTTGGTGGAGTATTGATGCATGATAAGGCAGACGTGGTTGCGGCCTTGTGGGAGCACGTGTACACCTCGGAGGAGCAAATGGATCACCATGGTCTGGCAAGAATGCGACAGCGTGGAGTGACGAGGGGATCTGGCCGATGCTCGACGCTTAGAGGAAAGGCGAGACGCACATATAATCAGATTGCTACTGGTACTATTGAGGTTGGAACTCTTCGCTGGCTGCTGAGGATGGGGACAGAGCGCTTATGGGAATGCCCCGAATGCTGTGTGTCGGTTCCTAAATCAACCAATCAATCAATTGCATAAGATATTCTTCATTTTCTGAAATCCAGCCTTTGCTTCCCTATTCTGCTCTTATTCTCTGTTGTGCATCTTCGGGGAATGCCCCGAATGCTGTGATGTTGGTTCTTAAATCAATCAATCAATCAATCAGTCAATCTGCAAAGGACATGCAGCCTGTTGGGCTATGTCACAAATGTGTAGGTAACGCGTATTTCTAAACATTTCGAACTTTGAACCCGAGTATTTCTCTTTCATGCCATCAGTACTTTAACACTGAAATTTCGACTCTTTACTTAAAACACCAACTCCAGAGAGTTGATACTATTATCATGTGTTCTTCATCCTTCGCCTTTTGGCCTCATTGAGGCATAGACTCTCAAGAAAACCCCGGCAATCCATCCTATCTGCTGCTATCTCCTGCTACTCTCTCCTTGGCAATGTTATTGAGTTCTGCAGTTGTCTTCTCCGTAAGTGATTTTAGGTTTCCTCTATTCCGTTTGTCTTGTGTATCTCAGACAAGAGAGTGACAAGTTCTTCAGGATTTTTCAATGTTTGCCCCCCCCCCCCTATGTTGATCACTTGAAACCACATGAAAGCTTGGAGAGAACAATAATGGAGGGGTGTGTGCCCGGGAAGAGAGAAAGAGGAAGGCCAAAGAGAAGATGGGTGCAGGATGTGGCAGATTATCTCCACATGGGTGTATCGGACGCGGGACATCTTGCTTATGATCGAGAAGTTTTCCGGAAGTCTGTAATGGGAACGAGGTTCTGCAAAGGATATGCTACTGAATGAATGAATATATGCCCTGCCCAGTGCCAACGTCGTTTCCTCCTCTTTTGATTCATTATAAGTTGTTTAGTTCTTAGATTAAGATCTACATTGGTGATTCTGTAATATTGTTTAGTTCTTAGATTAAGATCTACATTGGTGATTCTGCCATACCAGTCTAGTCCTACTAGTCTGAGCAGGCACCAGTTAGTGAATCTGTGTAGTGTGCAATATGGTAAGACCTGCTCTGTGGGGAAGGAGCAGCAAATGCAATTCGTATCTCGCATACCGCGTTCAAAACACAGTTGTGGGCGATTTGGGAGCAGACTGCCTTGCGTTAATTCCATAAAATGATATGAGCGGTATAAGTGCCGGTAGTTCAGAAAGCAATGGCAAATTACTGAACGTAAAATTGCCCAGGATTAACAAACAGCCATAATATGCTGGAGTTGACTGCTACGTCCTGCAACTAACTTTGCTATTATGGTAAGATCACATCCTTGACTAGTTTATTATGTGTTATGTTTTTCAAATAAAAGTGGTTCAATGTCACAAACTACCAAAAAGATTACAACAGTTAAATATGTCTGTGGCAAGAGAGAGAGTGGAAATTAAAATGTATTTCTCATCATTAAAAAGAACAATGTTCACAAACAAAGTTATATGTTAACTAATAATTACGTACAACCAACAATGAAGAAATTGAACATGTCTCACACTCGGAAAATCTTGGCTCCTTAATAAACAAAATCATAACTGTTTAAAAGCCGTCACACCGAGACTGACTATAGCAATCCAGGTGTTGACCAGTACTATGAGCCGAAGGCAAACAACACCAGCAAAAGGATACAAGCAAATCTTTTGAGAAGGTTATCTTTCGTTACTGAGTCACGCAATTAATGATTTTGGGACATTTACAACGCTGTGAGTTCTTGCATGCTACATAGAACCAATTTAACATAAGGCTGGACAATTAGCAATCGGGCGAAAAAATCCCTGGAAGTCTTGGAGATATGGATTTATGGATGCTTGCTGAAAATTTATTGGACAGCCAAAATGAGTAATCTGGACATTTTGAGGGAAAATATGTCGAAAAAAACATCACAAACATCAGAAAGAAGCAGTTGTCTGGTTTTTGTTCCCCACATTATGAGAAGACAAAAACTGGAACATGTTGAGAACCAACCGGAAAGATTTGTGAAAAGAGAGATAGAGGTAGATAACGGAAGAAGATTCTTGACAGTCTTGTGTCATGGCACGGAAAGGAGTCAGCACACGAAATTATCCATGCCGTCGGAGTTCGCAATTCGTGGAGAAGCATGATCGCCCACACCAGCTGGCAAGGCGCTGGATGATGGTGATGACCTTTTCTGTGGCATCGTGAAGAAGTTAATCGTGGACCATTTCTCCACTACTATAGAAGCAGATCAACGGTGTTGAAGTTACATTAACAATTCTTAGAATAACATGTATCAGGAAGAATCACATAAATAGACACACATAGTATTATTTGGCGCTCACAGAAGAAGAAGAAAGAAATAGAGATTAGAAGACGCACTAGACAACATAAAATTGGAAAGCTATAATAGCTACCGACCGGGATCGAACCTGTCGCCTCCAAATGACGACGGTGCCTCGCTGCAGGAACAAGTGTACTTCGACGTACGACCAACTAGACACTCCAAACAAAGTGTCTTTATTGGTCGTGTCTATCATACACATGAACCAAACAACTATGGAATACGGACATAATTCGTATCAAACCATTGAGATGTCACCATAGGTCTCATAATTTATATTAAACCAGCAAAGGTCAAATAACAGACACAAAAACACATCGGACCGTAATGCTGTTGTCGAGTATATATGAACAAACATTTAAAGAAGAGAAGATTGGTCGGTTCTAACGCTGTACACGTAAACACAAGAAATAAATGGGGAGAACCCGTTGAGGCCACTAAGACGATTACATAAATGGACACACATAGTATTATTTGGCGCTCACAGAAGAAGAAGAAGAAGAAGAAGAAGAAGAAGAAGAAGAAGAAGAAGAAGAAGAAGAAGAAGAAGAAGAAGAAGAAGAAGAAGAAGAAGAAGAAGAAGAAGAAGAAGAAGAAGAAGAAGAAGAAGAAGAAGAAGAAGAAGAAGAAGAAGAAGAAGAAGAAAATAGAGATTAGGAGACGCAATGCCGATTTACTGCATTATCTGAACATCGAAGATAACTAGTTCATAAATAGTGCCATGAATCGTAAACTGAAATACATTGGCAATATGAAACGTCGCAGGGGCATAGAAAGAACAGTGACGGAAGGCATGGCTCCTGGGAGAGAAGGTGGGGTATACCAACAATACTGAGGTCGTTGGGGATATCCTAGGCATGGACATGTATGAGGCACGGACATTGATGAAAGATGCAGTGTCTTCCCTAACTGCCGAGATGAGAGTGACCTTCTAGAACCTGCTAAATGATGATGATGATGATGATGATGATGATGATGATGATGATGATGATGATGATGATGATGATGATGATGATGATGATGATGATGATAGCAGACAGACATACATACACACACGCGCGCACAAACACACACACATATATACACCCACAGAGTGTCAACCAACACCAAAAACACCAATATGAATTTATGCATTATATAGGCGTGGTAAATGACCAGACATCACTACGGCATGACTCACTAATATTAATTATTGATGTTTTTATATTTTTTTAAAGTTTAATATCCCTTACAGGCCGTAGCAGTCAACACCGGCATTTTTCAGCTGTTGTTGATGTACTTGGCAAGATTACTCTCAGTAGTTTTCCATTGCTTTCTGAGCGACCGGCTCACATAAGTAACCAACGCGACGCGATCCGCTTCCGAATCTCGCGCAGCTGTATTCCTCACGTGGGTATTCGGGATTACGGAGACAGTCATTAACACTTTCGCCAGGGACACCGGCAATTATTGATGTAGCAATTGTTATTTATTAAGGGACTTATACCGTACTACTAATAGGATTTTTACTTAATTTTTACTATTATTATTAAGGGGGTATGTATGATGTTCTGAGATAGTTTTCGATTAGGTTGTAGACAGACAGACAGACAGACAGACAGACAGACAGACAGACAGACAGACAGACAGACAGACAGACAGACAGACAGACAGACAGGCAGGCAAGCAGGCAGACAGACAGACAGACAGGCAGACAGGCAGACAGGCAGACAGGCAGATAGAGGGAGAGGGAATGAGAGAGAGAGGAATATATATATATATATATAAAGAGAGAGAGAGAGAGAGAGAGAGAGAGAGAGAGAGAGAGAGAGAGAGAGAGAGAGAGAGAGAGAGAGAGAATTAAGTTATACATTTATTTATTAAGCCAGTATTGAAAACTGAGTGACATAAAATCACTGTGAACGGAAACCAATCTGGCCGCAGAATATAATGCATGCGGATCCAATTGCGCACAACAAATGACCCTGAACTTTAGCAAACCAAACCGCAACAGCCTAGGGTCACCTCTATAAAGGATACAACAGAGATAACTTAGGCCATAGCTAACCTGTGACATCATGCTTTATGTGTACAGAAAACCGCTAGTTTGTTTAATCGCACTCACATAGATATTTTAACAAAACAATAATACACGTTAGCGGCGTTTCAGGACAATAATTATTTCTGTTACAAGTGCACTCACAAGCATTTTCTTCTTCTTCTTCTTCTTCTTCTTCTTCTTCTTCTTCTTCTTCTTCTTCTTCTTCTTCTTCTTCTTCTTCTTCTTCTTCTTCGTTATCATTTTTCACTGCGTTTGTGTGTGTATGAGAGTGTAAAGTGAGTGAGTAAGAGAGGATGTAAGACAGTGTGTGAGTGAGAGAGTAAGTATGAGACAAAGAGAGGAGAGAGAGAGAGAGAGAGAGAGAGAGAGAGAGAGAGAGAGAGAGAGAGAGAGAGAGAGAGAGAGAAATCAAATCAAATCAAATCAACTTTATTAGGGTCACAAATTGGGCGCGCAGGCCCGTCTTACATTCGGCCCTTCCAATCACTCGTCTTTCGTTCATCATGAGCATTATACATTTACATAGGAAGAAAAATAAACATTGTGAAATGAATGTTGTAAACATAAACAAGGCTAATTACCATGTTTTGAGGCCCATCTCCCACCTATCCATACATCACCCCACCCACACAACACCCC
This sequence comes from Cepaea nemoralis, assembly GCA_014155875.1. Taxonomy (NCBI): domain Eukaryota; kingdom Metazoa; phylum Mollusca; class Gastropoda; order Stylommatophora; family Helicidae; genus Cepaea; species Cepaea nemoralis. The sequence goes on along the minus strand of JACEFZ010008930.1, from coordinate 82,450 downwards.
CACCTACCCACACACACGCGCACCAAGGGACACATACACACCCCCACCTACCCACACACACACACGCACACCAAGGGACACATACATACCCCCACCTACCCACACACACGCACACCAAGGGACACATACATACCCCACCAACCGACCCATCCCCCTCGCGCACATACCCCACCCACACACACTGCCCTCACCTGATCCCCCAACCAAAACACACTCGCCACCCACAAACATTCCCCCACCAACCCACACATCCCACGCCCATCCACATACACATCCTAACCCACACATCCTCTCCCCACCCACACCTCAAACCACCCATCCCCCAGCCACATCTCCATCGACAACATATTCCCCACCCATGCACACAATCCCCCACCAACCCACACATCGCACATCCACTCACACATCCCCAAACCATACACACACATCCCCACCAACTGACATGTCCCTACCCCCCCCCCCCCCCACACACACACACACATCTCCCTAACCACCCATACATCCCCAATCCACTCACACACACCCCACCACCCACACATACAACTTCCACCCACCCACACATGCCATAACCTAATCCCCCACCACACAATACCCCACCCGCACATCACATACACCCCCTACCACGCACTATTCCCAACCCACGCACCACACACACACATATCCCTCACCAACACATCCCCACTTACACACCACACACATATCCCCCACCCAGATACCACACAATATTCCCACCCACACCCACACAGATACCCTTACCCATCCACCCCACATACCCCCACTCACACACCACAAAAATCCCCCACCCACACACACATACCTCACCCACACAATATCCCCAACCAACACACCACACACCTCTCCCCACCCACACACGCATTCCCTACCCGTCCACCAACACACACTCACTCACGCATACATCCTCCACTACGCACCCACACACACCCACCCACCCCCAACCAAACATCTCTCGATCACAATACCCCTACCCACACACATCCTCCACCCACTCACACATCCCACCCCGACACATACAACTCCCTCACCCACCTACACATCCCTAAGCCACTCACACACCCCCACCCACACATTCCCCATCCACACACACACACATCTCCCACCCACACACCCCCACATACTTCCCCCAACCACCACAATCCCCTACTCACCCACACATATACCCCACCCATACGCACATTCCCCGCACCCATCACACACATCCCCCACACCACACACTATCCTCCACCCATACCACCACAAACATACCCTCCACCCACACATCATTCACACATCCCCCACCAACACACCGCACACATATCTCAAACCCACACACCATACACTTCTCCCCACCCGCCCTTGCATCCCCAATCCACCCAACACAATCCCCTACCCACACAACCCCGCCTCCCACACATACTTCCTCAAACCATCCACACATCTCCACCCACATAAACACACATCCCCCGCATCCGTCCCATACACATATCCTCCACCCATACACACATCCCCCACACCCATTCCAACACCCCTACTTTCACCCCCTACACATCCATCCACACATCCCACCAACACCCACAAATACCACTACCCACCAAAACCCACACACCCCAACCCATCCAAACGCATACCCCCACCCACACACACCCCCACCATCACATATCCCCACACTCACACACATCCTCCACATACACTCACACTTCCTTACATCTAGACACATACAAAATGTCTCACGTTAGTATTGAAACTAGTATGAACAAACTCCCACACTTTACTCACACACATACACTGACACTTGTCATGAGCAGTCTCATAAAAATGTTAAACATGGAGAAAAATGTGTACATAAAATGTATGTGACGTAAAAATAGTGATGCTCTCTCTCTCTCTCTCTCTCTCTCTCTCTCTCTCTCTCTCTCTCTCTCTCTCTCTCACACACACACACACACACACACATTCACTCTCACGCTCATTCATTCACTCTCCCGCTCATTCACTCTCACGCTCACTCATTCACTCTCCCGCTCACTCATTCACTCTCCCGCTCACTCATTCACTCTCCCGCTCACTCATTCACTCTCCCGCTCACTCATTTACTCTCACGCTCACTCGTTCTGTCTCTCATTCACACTCACTGACTCTCTCACTCAAACTACAGTAATGAACATGAGTTTATATTATGCATGATAAAATCAAATGGTATTTAACTGATAATATGACAGATGAGAATACACAAACATATGGATTCGCGTGTTACATAACATGCGTGTTACACGACATGCATCTGCTCAGCTCTCTCTCTCTCTCTCTCTCTCTCTCTCTCTCTCTCTCTCTCTCTCTCTCTCTCTGTATTCTTTCATATACACACACTCACACGCATGCGCGCGCTCACACACACACACACACACACTAACACATCAACTCTCCCACTGTCTCACTCTCTAACACACAATCCTTCACACACACACACACACACACTCACTCTCTCAACCACACTCTCTCAAACATACACATACACATGCACATGAACGCATGCACGCACACACTCCCTCACTCACTCTCACACATACACGTACGAATGCATGCACTGACACATTCCCCCACCATTTCTCGCTCAATCACTCTCTCCACACACACGCATGCACGTGCGCACACACTCTCTCCCTCTCTCTGACACCCACTTTCTCTCTCTCTCTTTCTCTTTCTTTCTTCCTTTCTTTCTCTCTCTCTCTCTCTCTCTCTCTCTCTCTCTCTCTCTCTCTCTCTCTCTCTCTCTCTCTCTCTCTCGCTCCCACACGCACACACATATATAGTGAACAATTATAGTTAAACAAATATAATGAACAATTATACTGAACAATTATACCAGTAAATGAATTATGGTGGCATATAGTCGGTATGGATTAAGTATTGAAAGAGTTTTCGGTTAAATGTGTAGGGACTCATTGGAGTTTTCAGATCTGGAGGCAGATCATTCCATAAGTGAGCACCAGAATAGGCGAAACATGTTTTGTATAGGTCCAATCTAGGCTTTGAGACATGTAACAAATTTGGGCGCTTGCTGTTCATTGCATTAGATTGAATCAGCGGCAGAAGATACTCTGGGGTATTTTGAGATATAATTTTAGAGAGAGAGAGAGAGAGAGAGAGAGAGAGAGAGAGAGAGAGAGAGAGAGAGAGAGAGAGAGAGAGAGAGAGAGAGAGAGAGAGAGCACTGCGTATTTCATCACGTTTATATCAATTCCATGAATTATATTCTTTATTGAATTGCATAACCTTTTCTTTCTTACACAATGTATAACATATTGGTTTCATTTTCACAATTTTTTTTCATTTGGGGATGTGTGTGTGTGTGTGTGTGTGTTTGTGTGTGTGTTTGTGAGTATGTAGGGAGATATGGTTGGGTGGGGAGATAGGTGGGGAATTTGTGTGGGGGAAGGGGGATGTGCGTGTGTGGGGGGATGTGTGGGTGGGTGAGGATGTGTGTGTGTGGACGAGGGTCGTATGGGTGGGTGGGTGATGTGTGTTTTAGTTGGGGACCTGTGGGTGGGGGTATGATTTTTGGGTGGGTAGGTGTTGGTTGGTAGTGGGATTTGTGGGTGGGGTGGGTGGAAATGTGTGTGTGAATGTGTGTGGGGTGTGTGTGTGTAGGTGGCATAAGGGTTGGGTGTGGGGTGGGAGAATGTGTGTGTGTGGAGGATATGTGTGGCGGTATATGTGGGTGGTGGGGTGTGTGTGTGTGTGTGGGAGGTGTGTATTTGGATGGATGGTTGGGAGTGTGTGCGTGGGTGGTTGAGGATATGTGAGTGGGTGGGTGAGTGTTGGTGGGTGGAGGATGGGTATGTGGGTGGGGAGATGAGACAACGAGAGAGTGTGTGTGAAAGAAGCAAAAGAGAGAGAGAGAGAGAGAGAGAGAGTGTGTGTGTGTGTGTGTTGTGTGTGTGTGTGTGTGTGTGTGTGTGTGTGTGTGTGTGTGTGTGTTTAGCGCATGAATGTCATGTGACATGCTATTATATGGTTGTTGTTTTTTTATGAATGCCCATCATTCATATTATCATTTTCACTGCCACTTTATTTTCTAACATGTACTGACAAACATTTGTGCACTGCTTATTCCATCATGTTTATGTCAATTTTGGGAATCAAACTATTGAATCGCATCACTATTTTTTACGTTACACAATGTATGTGCATAATTTGTTCTCCATTTTTTACATTTTTGTGAGAATTCTCACGATAATCCTCAGTGAATATGTGTGTGCAAAGTGTGGGAGTTTGTTCCCATTGGCTTCAGTGATTATGTGAGGCATCATGTATGTGTCTAGATGTGAGGATTTTGTTTGGGTCGGGGATGGGTTTGTGAGAGGGGGTATGTGTGTGGGTGGGTGGGGAGATGTGTGGGTGGGTGGGGAAATATGTGTGTGGATGAGCGATTTTTCTGGGTGGGGATGTATGTGGGTTGGTGAGGATATGTGTGTGGGTGAGTGATGTGTGCATGAGTGGTTGGGTATTGGTGCGTGGGGTGTGTGGATGTGTGGGTGGGGGTATGTGGATGGGTGTGTGGGGATGTGTGTTGGGGATGTGTGTATGGCTTTGGGGATGGGTGTGGCTGATGGGTATATGGATGATGGAGGTGGGTGTCGGTGGAAGATGTGTGTGTGGGTGGTTGTAAGTGTGTGAGAGTGGGGAATGTGTGGATTGTAGGGGTGTGTATGTGATGTGTGTGTGCGTGGGGGTGTGTGGGAGTATGGGAGAAGTGTGTGTAAGTGAGGGATGTGTGTGTGGGAGGATATGTGTGTGGTAGGAATAGGATTGCGTATGTTGATGTGTGTGGGTGGGGGTGTGTGGGTGGTTGGGGATGTATGTGTGGGTGGTGGAGTTGGTGGGTAGGAGATGTGTGTGTGGATGGGGGATGTGTGGGTGTTGGGAAGTATGGATGGGGGATGCATGTGTGGG